>JAYMTE010001222.1:0-14026 GCA_036897545.1 Pelargonium fulgidum
TTTAACCTTTCTTCCTCCTTATGACCGTTAGAGTCACAACAGTCTGGCTTTTCGACACTCTAGTTTGCTGCGGTATGTCTCCAGCGAAACCAGTGGCGATCTGGTCTAGGTCGCCGAAGCAGTGGTAGTCAGAGGAGTCCGCCGACCTCGCCTCCTCCCTCTGCTCCCTTCCACCTCCCCGCCAACCAAATCTCACCGACGTTTGGCGTCCCTGATCTCACCGTAATCAACTATTGCACACGACTAATCGGTTCAACAACGATACATGATGAACTTCTCTATAAGCCGCCCATACTCAGCACAAACCACCATCTCTAGTATCGTCCCGCTTGCCATCAGCGACAGAATCAGGCGGTTGCAGTGGTGCGGCGTGTGTATCGCACGCAGGTGCTCGTTCAGTGCCTCCACAAACCCTAAATCCCCAATTCTCTTCTTCCAAATTTCGTAATCAATCATTCCCTTCAAAATCGTCTCCGCTTTCCCCTTCGCCATCTCCCCGCCGGCGGTCCCTCCTTTTCCGATTACCGCCCATCCCTGGTCGCTGCCGTCGTAGCTGAGCATGGTGGCGATTCCGTGCATGATCGGATCGTCCTCGACGTTTTTGCCGCTCTGCACCTTGGAGTGCCACATGCTCTCGAGCCGCACCCAGAAGAACCAGACCAGAGTCGGATCCTCCAGCGTGTGGCTCAGTTTCTCTCGCCGAATCGTCTCGATGATTCGCCGGACTCTTTCCCTCGGGTTGCTCTTCCCGACGTATAGCATCTCCAACGCCACTCCGGCGTCCTGCGCCACCACTCGCGCGGTGGCTGTGAATTTCCGGATCCATTCCAGGTCCTCTCCTCCGTACAAGCAAATGTATTTGCCTTCCGTTATCTATAACACCAACCAAGATTTAGCTTTTAACTCGTGAAATAATGGGTGACAATATGTCTAAATGGGTCAACACAAACGCAACTTTTTTACTAACTGGTTGACACGACATGGTAGACATATAATATTTAGGTTATTGTTGACCCGCCACAACATGATTATATAAACCATAACCTGACTACATGTTTAAATGACATTGACGTGTCAATATTGAAGAACAAATATCCTGTCTAGAAGATTACAACAAGTCATAATCTAAACGGGTTGAATAATAAACGGATCAAATGACACTATTAGAATCCTTTTATTCAAACGGATTAAGCGTGTTCGACATGAACCCGACATGATTACTAAAAGATTGAGAATTTAAACACTAATATGACACGAACTCATTTCAGCTACACCCAAACTCGCTGAATTTCGTGTCTTGTGTTATGACTCAAATTGTCAGCAGAAGTGAAACACAAATGAGATTATGAATTAGTAGAATACCCAATTGATCATAGCTTGTTCAATGCTATCAGCAATAAACTCCATCCTCCATGTCTCCTCCTTCCAAAGCACTTCTTCTCTTTCACTAGTGAAAGGTGAGGCCAAGCTTCCCCAAATCCACATCATGTGAATTGCATTTCTGTGCACAACCTTCCCTAATGGGTCCAACACCACCAGCAAAGGCTTCTTGTTGAACAGCCATACCTCTTTCATGTACTTTATCACAGCAGGATCGATCAGCGCCGGGTGGTCCACCGAGTACCATGGCATTGCAGTTTTGATTCTCTCGAACCTCAGCTGGCTCTCTTCGTGGAATGGCACAGACCGGTCCAGCACGGGAACCCACACTACCTCGTACTGATTCTCTGTGGCCTGTTGCCTCGATTCTTGGTACATTTGTTCCAGGATTGATATCTCCTCTTGCGTGATGTCAAGGTCGGATATCAGGAGCAGCACATTCTTGCCTCTCAGCACATGGACAGTAACCTGGTTTTACGTGTTAACATTTGGCATAAAAATAGTTCTTAGAATCAACCTCATGATTTGTAAACAAATGAGCAGAGGTTGAATCAATCTGTTGATTGAGATCATTAAATTTAGCATAGAAGTAGGTCGTTAGAATCAGTCTCGTGATCCGTGAACAACTAAGTAGAGGTTGAATCATTCTGTTGATTGAGATCATCAATTTGATCCGTTTAATTAGTTTAATCGTTTGTTAAGAGAATTAACGAACTTATGAATCAATCATTAGACTATGGTTTTGAACAAACCCTTGTTTTAGTAGAGCCATTGTAGAGAGGTTGCTGGTCCTCCTTGGCGTGGAACAAAGCAGTAAGAAGCTTTAAATTGCTACTATGGGGTGTGTCAAAGAGGCGCACAAGTGCTTGAAATGCTTCAATATGTCTCTTCTCATCTGCAAAAACACATAGATATGAAGGTTTGTGATACTAGTCGCTCAATATTTTGGAATTTGTTTTGACTCACTTATTAGTCGATGACATAGCTCGAGATTCTTAGAAAGAAGAGCGAGCATGTTCCGAAGCTTGTGAGCCAAGCTCGATAGCTCCCACGATTCAGTAGTTGATGATATGTACCTTACACAAAATCAAAGAGCTCGAGTGAGTTCAAGATACACAATTTTTATTGAAAAGTCGTGAGTTCAAGTTTCATTGGCAATATGACTTACTGATGACCCATGCCAATGAGACCCATGATTTGAGAAGCACAAGCCACAATACTCCGAATTGTCCAATAAACTGCCGTGGGGATGTGAGCAATTGCTGTTGACATTTCAGGAGACTCCATGTTTATATACTGAGGTTGGAGGTCCTTGAAGTCAACAATGCACTTGGTCACATCCAATATGGCCAAGATCAGTGTGTTCAGCGGATCAAACTTGGCTCGCAGTGTTTCGCGGCTCTCCGCGGCGTCCGGATATTGCCGGAGGAGTGCAATTCCCTTGGCAAGAGGGTTGGTGAGGTGAAGTTGGGAGATGAGCAAAAAATCACCATAGTTTAGAGCAAATGATGCCAAGGCTAGCACTACTTTTGCATCCCATGAGTAGTTTGTTACTTCGTTGAACACTCCCACCGCTATGGAATGCGCGTCTCCACCACCCGAACACTTGCACGAAATCTATAACATAGATCGACTTAGGTGTTATTTCTTAGTGAGGTAGACATGACTGAAACATTTTTAACTATCCGAGTCTTACAAATTATATGAGTAAATGGAACTAATATGATCAATTCTATCAATCAAACAATACATCGTTTTATAATACAACTAAGAGGATAGAAATTGGGTTTCGCCATTTCCATCTTAAAGTTGCAAAATGGGCGGTTTGAGAAGAACAAAACCATATGAAATATTTTGGTGTTGTCACATCAATTAGTATGATGTGATTCATACAACACTAATTATTTGTTCGAATTGATCACAAGATGAATTTAATAGTCCAATTTCAATTTGTAGTTCATTTCTTTGTTGAAAAGTGCGAAAAGCATAGTCATATCCACGATTTAAAATTTTTATTTATATAATCACAAGATCATATAAACAATAGTACTCTCTCCGTCTTAATATGAGTGTCATCTATTCTATTTTGAGAAAAATTTAAGAGAAGCTAATTAGTGTTGTATTTACTCATACTTCTCCATGGACATGTAACAATTCTATGATACTAACTGACTTATTATAAGAACATTATTGATAATTCATGCATAACTAACTTCTTAACAAACATAATTTTTGTTCGAATAAGACCTCGCAACTGATTCGATTAATGGTGAACGACAAAAGCTCCATGACATCTTCGAAACCAGATTGGAGTTTATTTTCATCAAGCATACCCTCTATTTGTGACTGTCCTCCCTGCCAATAAAATTCTTATTATATCAGAACAAATTGCATCAAAACATGCAAAAAATGCTCTTATTAATTAGTACATCATAAAAACAATGTATGCATACATGAGAAATGCCATGAATGCCACGCTTAAAAATGTCCTCGGAGATGTAAAGAAGAGGCTTGACATCAATCTCGCGGCCGTCCGGAGCATGCGTCGCCCGAATCTGGTTCATCATCACATTGTCATCTGATGCTGAGAACATGAGACGATCACGTCTGCTCTGCTGGAACTTGTTACCACCTGCTGGTACTAAAGCCATTGTCTCTAAAAGTTGATCACTGACAATGCACAAGAGAACTGGGTTGTGTTTGGTGCATTGATGAGTTCTATATATTATATTTCATGGAAAATGGATTTGGAATAAAGGCAAAAAATGAGTAACTCAGGCTACCTTGCTTGCCTTGAGGGTTTTACCTAGAATTTCTGACAAGGACATAAGGTTTTCTAGTAAATACCATCTCTTTTTAGGTGGAGTGGAGCATGTCTATTTGGATCGCAACCTGTGTTAGAATATAATATTAAAGTTGAGCCTTCAACTGTCAGCTAAAGTTTTGGGGTTAGGTAGACTTTTATATGGTATCAGATGGTGAGATTGGCCGAGATGTCACATGTTTGAATCCTCACCTTGATTATTATAAATTTGCTAAAATTCCAGCACAATGCAAGCAGATGCATGGAGCAGGTGCAAAGCGATGAGGACTTGAACGTGAGGGTTAAAGTCAAGCCCATTTGGGTTTTACATAATCACATTCACAATCATGCATGGAGCATGTGCAAATGGATGATGGACTAGCTCGTGATCATTACATTAAACTTGATAGATCAAGTCATGTTGTGTGAGCACAAACCCATTTATTTGAGTGTTTGGTGGGTATCGTGTTCATGTTGACTCATATGTTACATATTTAACTTTCAACATTGCCACAAGGAGGACGAATCAACACGAATTGACAACTACAACTTTACTGCATATATAATAGATTTTATAAATCTTGATGTGTTTTCAGGGGATTTACAGTTTACTCTGCATGATTGCAGTAGGATTCAGGATCAAGCTAGACTTGATATGGACTTGGATTCTTCTTTTACGTAAAGAACATAAAAGGAAAAGAAGGAAACAATCTGTAATGTAATCATTATTCTTCACCATATATGCTAAAACAAAAAGCAAATAAATCAACTGAATCCATGTGCTAATCTTTCATTTGCTGAAACAGCAAAAAGAAAAAGAAAAAGCAAAGAACAACAATGAAAGATTGGGTCCCTTTAACGGATATAAAGATTGTGCCAGCACAGTTTCTAGCTCACGAAGACTGCTTTTCGATTTTTATTGTATTCAAGAAGAGACTACGAGCTAATGCACAATATTTGAGTTTTTCAAGAACACGGATACAAAGAGAAAAGAACTCCAAAACTTCACATTCATTATTGCTTCAATATGTTACAAACTTTTGCTGATATTAACTTGTACATTTAAGCACACTAATCTCTGATATACATCAGTTTTCAACAGTCAGTGAAACCTACGGGCGATTCTTTAGGCAATAACATCGATTGCATTCATTCATAGACCACAAATTGCTTCATAGGCCTCTTACATTTCTCGCAAAATATGGTTCCTTGAGCTAACTTTTCATCATAGATAGTTTGGCAAAAATGGCCGCAAGGTCCAGCGAGGGAAGGTGGGTCAAGTGCATTTCTCAGAGAGCTAAAGAATCCCAAGTTCGCCACGTTTTTTCCCCATTCGGGAAACAGATTCAAGCACTCCATAAGTTCTCTTCCTTGAAACTTTACCATATCTGTGGAAGATCCTCTCCCTATTATAGCCCAACCCTCGTTAAAATCTAGCATTTCGGACAACTCTTTTAGAATATGATCAGTCTCAGCTATCTTTCCGAGTCGGGTTCTTGACCTTCTCATGCTCTCTAATCGTAGCCAAAATAGATTTACCTTTGCAAGAGAGAGCGATGAAGCGCAGAGCTTCTCTGCATCGATGATGTCTAGAATGTGTCTAATAAGTTCACTTGGATCCTTCTTGCCTACATAGACCATCTCAAGCTGCACGCCCGCGAGTTTTATGTCTTTTACCTTTGCACTGAGGTCTCTGATCAAATCCAAGTCTTCACTTCCTAATATGCAAATATTTCTACCATCTTCTACCTGGTATCAAATGCAACTTTTGTCACAACAAGGACTCATAAGAAGTTAAGTACTTGATAAAAATAAGGTAGAATCAAGAAGTACCCAATTAGTCAATAAGGGATCAATTTCATCAACCAGAAGTTGCAAGGTCCATTTTTCTTCTTCCCACAACTCTGCTTCTCTTGAAACCGAAAAAGGGTAAGCTCTGGCACCCCAAATCAATACAATGTCCGTAGCATTTGAGTTTGTGACCGCCCCTTGTTCATCTAACACTACCATTACAGTCTCATCCCTGCAGTTCCATTCTTGTTTTATGTAGTTTATTACTGATGGGCTAAGTAACCATGGTTGTCGAGTTGAGAACCATGGCAAAGTGTTAGATAAAGAATCAAAACTTCTTTTTTCTGCATCAGTCCAGGAATCTGAAGAGGAAATGGGAACCCAGACAATTTCATAACTCTCCTTTAAGTTCTTGTTCTCGGGATTGTCATATGCTCGCTGAATGAGGAGCAAATTCTCATATGGGAGAAGATCAGGCTTCGTAATCAGTAGTACAACAACTTTGTTTTTCAGTTTATCAACACCAATCTGTCAAATGAACCCAAAGGAAATGGTGAAACATTGAAGAAATGAAAAAATTGGGCTCAAATCGATCGTTTATTAGCTCTAACACTTTTTGCATCTAATTTGTTATAAAGGGTTTGTGTTCAATCAAGAATCTTTGTTCTGTAGCATATTGTTTTTGCATCAAACTTTTCTTTAATTACTTGTTCCCTGGGAATACGAAAAAGTAAAAGAAAAAATACCTTTGCTTGTGAGGAGCAATCCTTGAGAGGGAAGTCATTCTTGAAAGAAAACAACACGTGAAGCACCTCTTGGTTGTCGACATAAGTTTCCTTAAAGAGATTCGACAACTTCTGATACATTTTTACTTCTGAAAGTCACGAAAAAGATGAACATTATGATCGAGCACAGTTCATATGACCAAAGAAAAAAGGCTTATAAATCAAATCTTAACAGTAACCTATTTGTTCACGACACACATCCACCTGCAACTTTAGGCAACTATGTATGCTGCTCAACCTATATACCAGACTTATGAGCTCCCACGCAGCAATCACCGTTGAATTTGAATGCTGCAAACAGAATTTACATATCATATTAGCATAATTTGTCATAATAATCTTGCACATATACACAAAGTGTTTGAAGGTAAAGAACATGCACTTGCTCAGGTTTCATGGCAATCAAGTCTGTGATTTGAGAAAAGCACGACATAGCACTTCTTGTTATCCAATACGCAGCTACACAAATATGAGACTTTGTAACAGCCAATGTCGGATTATCCATCTTTACACATGAAGTTGGAAGGCCTTCAAAGTCGATGATACACTTAGTTACGTCCACCATAGTCTTAACCAACAATCTCAATGCCTTAAATCGAGGCTTCAATGCGCTTAGATCGCGAGGCAACTGCTTGAGTATTGCAATAGATAATGCCAATGGATTGTGAGGGCATAGCTGCATTACTAACCAAAACTCACCATAGCTCGTCGCAAAAGCTGCGAGTACTAAAACCAACTTTGCATCCCATCTGTAACTCCCGAGCAAATCCAACAAGATCATTGTTCTTGCGTGTAGATTCTCTTCACCAAAGCACTCGCACAATATCTGCCATTACAAGACATATCAAAATCAGATGCTCGTGAATGATTTGCAAGAAAAGGGAAATCATGGTGTAAGAGATATATATGAATTACCTCGCGGGAAATTTTATAGATTGTCCGTCCAAGTGGTTCTTGCAACCCATCAGATTCAATAATGCTTATACTATTCTTTGCAATTGCATCAAAATTCTTATCAGTACCCTCCTGAAACAAGCACCATAGCACATGAACTTAGTTATTGATAAATAACAATCAAGAAATCGATAAGAGTTCCAATCAAAATTAGACTAACCCATCAAAGACAATGCAAAATCCCCACATTAGACCAATTGTTAAAAAGACAGTTCTTAGAGGAATCAATAAGGACCTACAAGAACCCATCAATTGTAAATCTGTAAAAAAAAACATTCCTTTGACCTATATTAATGACTAAAAACACAAAACAAACCATTCTTGTCAATACCCACATGCCATAAATGAGCAAATACAAATCTAAGTAGTGCACACAAACTGTTTGAGTAAATGCCTGAGAGAGAAACGCAGTAATGGGTAGTTGAGAAATGAAGAGAAAACTCAAAAATACCTCAGAGGTTGTGGCAAAGTGCATGACATTTTCCATGGCACGAAGCAAGAGCTCAGAATCAAGATTGCGGCCATCAGGATCATGGGAGAGCTGGAGCTTCTTGATCAGAATTTCATGTTCAGAAGACAACAAAGAAGAAACTGAAGGTGAGTATTGCTCACAAGACTCACTACCCAGTAACCCCATGATCAAGAACAAGACAAAGATGGTGAATTTTTGGGTCACAAGTTAATTATATGAGATGAGTCATGAGAATGGAGCTAGCAAGAACCTACTTCTTTACTTAAACAAATAAAAGTGAAAATCACAAATATATTCTTAAAGCATCTGGTGTCTGTAACAAGGACAGTGTTTTATTCTATTTTATTTTTGGCAAATTTGCCTTGAATGGTACTGAAAGAAGAGGTTCTTGCTTCAAGAATTTAACTGTGGGCTTGGTAGGTGAGGGATTGAAAACCATTCAAATCACTCACTTCATCACTTTTTTTTTTCCTTTTTTTTTTTAATTATTTTTTAATGTTCTTGATTTGGTAATTGGGTCCACAATAGCTTAGAGATTCATTAACCATATTTAGCAAAAAATATTGATTTTGTTCTCTGTTCTTTTTGTCCATCTCTATATATACAGCAACTCTCAACTTGTATGTGTATTGTATTTGTGTCGTATGTTTTACAATTCAACACGGACATGACTGATACTGACATTACCAAAATCTAATGGGTGAGAAAATGATTCATTTGCTAAAAAAATATGTAACTATTGGAAATTTTTCTTTGCGATGATATATATTGTCACCATATCGTTTTCTTGAAATAATTCATCTTCGCATATGTAGTTTGCATATATTTTAATATCGCAAAACTATTGTTTGAACTTCTTCTATTCGAGCTTTCATATTTGTTAAATTAATAAATAAAAGAAAGCTAATAAAGAAAAGAGACTGATATCCAGACTGATATCCAATCTTGCTTTCAGAATTCTACAGACCAAAAGAGAAATGTGGCCATATGAGGATATATTTGAATGTCACCGAAAGTTTGGCTTTAAACTACAATATTGAGTTAATGCTTCACCAAACCAAAACCAAGAATGTTTTGTCTTGATGAAATTGTTGATTATTAAAGACAAATTTGTATGTTAATTATGTTTTATGCTTATGAAAATAAGTAAATAAAGCCAAGTTTGGTGTATTATATTTTTAGCAAGTTTCAACTTCAGGATTATTTGCTGGATGATACATTATTATAAACAATTAGTACCCACCATAGCAAGGAAATTTAAAGACCCACCAAATTCTCTTGTGCCTCCTAATTTCTAGAACTGTGGCTTGTCATAAATTATTGGGTTGTGGAGCATGATGGGTTTAGGAAAAGTGTATGAGTGAGTCTTAAGACGTTACTGACGAGAGAAGGTATTCAGATTGAATGGACATTCAATAATGTCTGAAAACTTTCTTGAATTATGAGTATTCAACTGAATGGAGTGAAATCATATTATACTCATAATTCAACTGAATGGAGTGAAATCATATCATATTTTAGTTGAAGTGTGATTTTCTTGTTTTTCAACTGTAATTTATTTGTTTATTTTCTTCTTATAATACAAACTCAATGGAATAGTTAAAATCTTAGTGCAAGAGAGTTGAAAAAGAGGATGTGTTGGCAGATCTTGATTTAGCTCTCTAGAAGTGAGTTTTGTAAGTGATAATTGAATCCAATAAAAAAGAATTGCATACTGTGAAATGTAGGTAATTAAGCCAAATGATGTATTAATTCTTGTCATCATTGGTTGATTGTGTGTATTGTTGATGTTTTATTTCATTCTTGTTCGTGTATTCTACTGATAAAAATTCTAAAAACTTTTTTCCGGAAAAATTAGTTAAAGTTAGAGGTTGAGATTAAGAAGATAGAGATGTTAGAATAACTTTCATGTTGTTAATGGGATTAATTTTCACATGTTTTGATGAAAAGAAAAAGAGAATATGAATGAATAAACAATAAAAGATGCTTTCATGAAGCTCACATTACAAAACTTTCCAAAGAAGCACATAACATGCAGCAGTTAATTAAATATAGAATGCATGTTTTGTTGGATGTGAAGTGTGAACCAACTAATTTACTATGCTTGCTCCATGAACAATAGTAGCAAGAGGTTACTAGGATCTACCTAAATTAGATTAATGTAGAACAATTGTAATTAATATTTTTCTTCATCAGTGGTAACTGATTTATGCACCCATCTCTGATCTGTTAAGTCTACTATCTAGGAAATTCTAGAGAATTTAAAAATTAAAGGGTTAAAGTGATCATAAATATACTTTAACTATAGTCTAGTATCATTTTTAATCACAAAAACGTTTTTATAATCACTAATAATCTTTCAGCTATTCAATTTCATCACCATTATCTTAAAAAAAAAAAAAAAAGGTGTTTGTATCATAGAATATGAACTTTCAATTTGATTCTCACTTTTCTTTCTCTTCAACTTTGAAAACTACATATTCAAGAATTGCTCACGGACAACAGTGATAATACATAATAGTTGCACTACCATTGATAACTAAAAAAGTTAATAAACCAAGTTTGACATTGAATGATAAGTTATTACACTAACCCATCCCTAAAGCCACCGCGCTGCCACGTGGCAATTCGTGATAGGCCACAAGATCATGCATTATCATTGTTGGTCATTTGATGTATTTGACTAATTGGTTTGACAACAAATGTTAATGCAAATATAGTACATTACAAAGAAACTCAATGTTTGTATCTTGATGATCAGTTCCTTCCACTTCTCATCTTGGCCTATCTCAGCTCCATCTTTGTACAAGAAAATAAAAAAAAACCATGGTAAATCCAGTTAAAAACAATTCAACAAACACAACACCTATCTAATCCAAAAGTTACCATATAGTCTAAGGATCTGTTTCTGTCATTAAATTCATCATCCACCCTCCTAAATGCTCTCTCTCTATATATAGCTTCTTGAATTGCTAGTTTAGTGAATCATATTTATATTCATCTTCCAAGGCCATGGCCATGACAAGGAATCTTTTTTCCTGTGCAATGGATTGGGTTCTTGCCTATTCAAATTTCTGGGTGGACACAGCTCTGGCCTTATTGGGTCTATTTGTGTTCAGTTGTGTGCACCAGAAAGTGACCAACCAAAAAGGTCCTATGCTATGGCCAGTTTTGGGGATCATTCCCTCTATTCTTCTCCATGCCAATGACTTGTACCAGTGGCTCACACAAGCCTTGATCAAGTCCGGTGGGACGTTTCCTTACAGAGGAATGTGGATGGGCAATGCCTATGGAGTTGTCACAGCTGATCCTTCCAACATTGAGTACATGCTGAGCACAAAATTCAAGAACTTCCCAAAAGGCAAGTACATGAGAGAGAGGTTTCTTGATCTGCTTGGAGATGGCATTTTCAATGTGGATCATGAGCTGTGGAAGGAGCAGAGGAGGCTTGCAACAACTGAGATGCACTCACCAAGGTTTGTGGAGCACTCAGTGAAGACCTTGGTGAATTTGGTGCACCAGAAGCTGCTTAAAGTCATTGATCTCCAAGAATCAGCTGCTATTGATCTCCAAGAAGTTCTTCTTCGGTTTACGTTCGATAACATCTGCATTGTAGCTCTTGGTGTTGATCCTGGGTGTTTGGCTCTTGACTTGCCTCAAATCCCTTTCTCAAGAGCTTTTGAGGAAGCAACAGAGCTCAGCATCACAAGGTTTTTGCTTCCTCCTTTCTTGTGGAAGCCTCTGAAGTTTCTTGGACTCGGATACGAAAAGAGGCTCAAAGAATCAATCAAGATTGTGCACAAGTTTGCTGATGAGACAGTGAGGAACAGGAGGAGTGAGCTCACCAAGCTTGGTGCCGATCTCTTGTCAAGGCTTGTGGAGATGCAAGAAAGCAAGCACTTTTTCTCAGACAGGTTTTTGAGAGATTTTTGTGTCAGCTTCATTTTGGCTGGGAGGGACACAACTTCAGTGGGATTGGCATGGTTCTTCTGGTTGGTGCACAAGAACCCACATGTAGAAACCAAAATCATATCAGAAATCAGTGAGATCTTGAAGCTCAGGACAGATCAAAGAGTGGCCAAAACCAGTACTAATGTGGTGTTCACTGTGGAGGAGCTCAAGAAAATGGTGTATCTGCAAGCAGCATTGTCTGAGGCACTGAGGCTGTACCCACCAGTTCCAATGGAGATCAAAGAGGTCATAGAAGATGGTGTGTTCCCAGATGGGAGCTTCCTCAAGAAAGGGGCTAGAGTGATGTTTTGTCTGTTTTCGATGGCGCGAATGGAGGGAATTTGGGGAAAAGATTGCTTGGAGTTCAAGCCAGAGAGGTGGATGAGTAAAGATGGGGAGTTTGTGAGAGAGAACCAGTACAAATTTGCAGTGTTCAATGCAGGTCCAAGGCTGTGTGTGGGGAAGAAATTTGCATACATGCAGATGAAAATGGTGGCTGCTTCAATGCTGCGGAGGTACTCAGTGGAGGTTTTGGAAGGTCAAGAGGTGATTCCAAAGATGACAACAACACTTTACATGAAGAATGGGTTGATGGTGAGGTTCAAGCCTAGGCTTCAAATGGGTGTGTAGTGTTTTCTACCAAATTGAGGGTTTGGTTTGTGATTTTGTGATTTGTTTACTAATGCGTGCATCACTTTGGTGAATAAAGGGTTTAGTTTCCATTGAGTCCCACCCATATTTGTGTTACAGTATGATTGAAACTAAAATGAACAAAAGTTTAAGTCAATCCGGTTGTCTCGAAATCAACAAACGCATGGTTGGTTCATCAACAATGTTCGTTTGCACACGCGCGTAATTGTAATTAAATGTAAGATTTATATTTAAACGATCGTAGAATTTTACGATAAAACTACAGTAAAAGATCCAATTTGGTCCCCGAACTTTAATGGTTTGACCCAATTTAGTCCCTAAACATTTTTAACCAACAATAGTCACTGAACTTTCGTGTTTCGTCCCAATTTGTTCCATGAATTTTTTTTTGACCCAATATGGTCCCTGACTTTCACATATTGACTCAAAATGATCCTTGCCTTTACAACTTATATCAAAAGTTCATGGACCAAATTGAGTCAATATTTGAGAGTTTATAGACCAAATTTGGTCCAAATATGAAAATTCAGGAATCAAATTTGGTTAAAAAAAGTTTATACATAAAATTAAGTCAAAACAAGAGACAAATTAGTCAGTTTACCAAACACTAATTCATATTGAAGTGAAACAATGAAGGGGAGTATTGGTAAATTCATCGTCAAAATAGTTTATATTTCCATCTTCTTTTTCTTTCGAAAAAAATTAGTCATTTCTATAGAAACAACAAAACCCTAAAATGCTATAACATAGAATGGTCTCACAAAATAATAATAATAATGTTCAAATTCAATATTTTAAATTAAATACCACAATCCAAATGGACCTTAAATGCACATTAAAAAAAAAAAGGTTTAAATAAAAAGAGATCAATGAAAAAGGTAAAAAGAAGGAAATTCATAATTAAATAGTTTGGGCTTCTTGTATGGGCCAGTATTGCATGGGGACCATTTAGTGGTCCTATCCCTTAACAAAGGCCAGGCCCACTCCAATTTATATTGTTTTTTTCCGGAGAAATTGCGGATTACTACCTCAAAGTATCCATCTTTGACACATAACTATCCTGAACTATAATAACCTTCACATAACTACCCTGAACTTTGCAAAAACTAATATGTTAGTTAATTTTAACAGAAAAGTTCATTAAAAAGGTCATGTGCTCCTCACATGATCTAATAATTTGCTAAAATACCTTAAATACCCTTTCCTCCTTCAAATGAACTCTTGAAGGTTATTAGGTAG
>JAYMTE010001223.1:0-14023 GCA_036897545.1 Pelargonium fulgidum
GCGTTGGATGGGGACTGCGAGGTGGTGGGTGTTGCAGAGGAGCATTGTGGAGAGGAAAAGAATCGGAGAAAAGCACGTGAGAGGAGATGGAAGAGGTTTAGGCGCCGAGAGCTGCTTGAACGAAGCATTTTTCTTCTGAATCTCTGTGTGGAAGGTGGTGAATTTGAAATGGTTGTTTAGTTTAGGGGTGGAATTATTAATTATCCACAGATTTAGGGGTAAAAAACTAATTAGAAGAAACGAAAGAGATTTTTTTAATGCAAAAATTAATATTTTATTAGTTCAAATCGTACTATAAGAAAGACAAGTCTGACAAAACGACCAAAACTTAACTAAATCATGGATTACTCAGTTCACAAACAAACTCCAAAATAAAAAACTAACATGAGCCACAATGATTAAATATAATGAATAATCATACAAAAGACACTATATTCCTCCACATCAGTCTGAATAATCAAATCGAAGGCACAGGAGTCATCTCCTCTAACTTGAAGAGTACGAACTACTAAACAACAATTGTATTTGAACTTCAAGCCGAACACGTGGAGTACTCTGTCAACCGCCTCTCGCAACTATCGTGCATGTCATCTAATCCGACATCAAACTCGAAAGTTGATCCGATGATTTTGACTAAATCAGCACCTTTCAAGACGCGTTCTTCTTCTCTGCAACCGCCTCTTGCTGTTCTGCACTCATACTAATTATAAAATATACCGCTAATTTGCGCCACTACTCTTCAAACTCTAACAAAATTTTAACTTCTTATTAAAGCAAAAAATTCGCTATCTTAACGAAAAGACCGTAATTTTCTATATACAAATTTAAGAGGTCGTCACCGCTCTAAACTTAAGCATCCAAAAAATCACTTGCCAAAAACGGCACGGAGAGAAGCAAGAGAAAGATAATATACACTTTTTGGTTATTGAATGTAATGGGCTTTGGCCCAAGTAAGTAGAGTTGGGGTCCACGGCTCAACTGTTGTGAGAATTTGTAAATTGATACTCATCATCAGAGCTCGTTACAGTAAAGCGAAAATAAACTCTGAGCTCTCAATCTATTCAGCAATGGCGGCTTCACTGCAACTGAGCAATGTCAGGACTATCAAAGCACCCATTCAATTCAAACCCACCCCGAAACAAGCCCCCAGATGGTGTAGAGTCAGGTGCGCGGCCGCCGCAGCACCCAGAACCTACTCCATCACTTTGCTTCCCGGCGATGGTATCGGCCCCGAAGTCATATCCGTCGCCAAGAATGTTCTCAAGCTTGCTGGCTCTCTCGAAGGTGATTCAAACCTTTTTTGAATTAATCCATGTTTATTTCCCGAGAAAATAGCGAACAAAATGATGAAAATGTTTGCGCCTTTACGCTTTTTTAGGATATATTGAGAGGAAGCTTTTGATTTTATTACTGCATTTTGATTGAAAGAAAATGGGTTGATTGTATGAGGTCCAATTCCAAGTTTGTGTTATAAAAAAATGATTTTGAGTTTATGGTTGTGTTTTGTTTGGAGAAAATTTGATACTTAACTCAATCTGCCGTTGAACTGAGCTTAGTTGGGTAGATTTTTGTTTTTCATTTCAGCCCTTAAAAGTATAGGTTAGTGCCCATTAGTTTCTTTGCTGAGTAAACTGGATAAGAGAAAGAAGTAACAAATGTATTTTGGTGTTATTAGGCTTTGTTGAGTGACACATAACCTATTAACCTGTGATATTGACTTTGCATGGGTTATGAAACAGGTTTAAGACATGAAGTTATATGTTCTTTCCCTTCCTTTTCCATGTTTAATTATGGGTTCAAGGCATAGTGATTGATTAATCTTTTATTCATATATCAGGGATTGAATTTGGGTTTCAAGAGAAGTCTGTTGGCGGAGCTGCCTTGGATTTGACTGGAGTTCCATTGCCAGAGGAGACCCTTTCATCAGCGAAGCAATCTGATGCAGTTCTTTTAGGAGCAATTGGAGGGTAATTAAATTTCAAACCCTTGTGGTCTGTTGACTATTATAAACTTCTTCTGATATTCATTTACCATTTGTTATATGTGATTAGGTATAAATGGGATAAGAATGAAAAGCACTTGAAGCCAGAGACTGGATTGCTTCAACTTAGGGAAGGTCTTAAAGTGTTTGCAAATTTGAGGCCAGCTACTGTATTACCTCAGGTAATTATGTTAATGCATTTGATTCTTCAATTATTATTTTGGTTATTTTCCTTCCTAACTGATGCATATAGCTATGACCAAGTTAACTTGGGATTATAGTTTTAATAGTCACTCCTCTGGTATTTTAGAACTTTCCTCTGAATAGTGAATTATAGCAATATATGTTCTTAAGTTGTGATATGACTTTTAGCAAAAAGCAAGCACATTACATCCACAGTTCCACACGAACACCCAAGGCATGCTTAGACACCTGCATACAGGAATGGAGTCACGCATATATTTTAACTTTGCATGGCTAACCTTGTGGAGTATTCTTAAAGCTTTTGAAAAAGAAATTGACAGATTTTAGAACATGTTTTGCAAGACATTTCACTCATTCCTCATTCATTATTCCAGTTGGTGGATGCTTCAACCTTGAAGAAAGAGGTTGCTGAGGGTGTTGATCTAATGGTTGTAAGGGAGCTTACTGGAGGTTAGTGTGCATTGATTTGAACTACAACAAAAAAGTTACAGTTACTCCACTATAAAAATCACACATACTCTCTCTGTGTGTGTGAGAAAAATGATGTTATCTCATTTTCTGCTGGATATAGGTATATATTTTGGGAAGCCAAGGGGTTTTGGCACCAATGAAAATGGTGAGGAAATTGGTTTCAATACTGAGGTGTATGCTACTTATGAGGTAGGTTTCTGCTCACAAAATATTACCGTCACATTAAAAGTGTGACACTCTATTGTTTTGTACCCTTAGTGCTAGTCAGTCTGATTTGCAAAGCCAATATTAACTTATCAGGTAGATTCTTCATTTTCTTTGGTTTTCTTGAGTCTTTGATCTAGGTTTATGATATCTTGAGATTTGAATAATCAAAATGTCTCTCAACTGAAGTGAGATTGATAGATAAAAAGATGCATTGTTTTTTGATGTGGAAAACTTGGAAATGGAGGATTTAGGGTATTTTTTTTCATTATGACTTGCTGGGAAACTAAGTCATTCTCTCTTTTCTTTCTCTAGTGTATTTTGCATATGCCCTAGGAGTAAACCTTTTCTTACCATCTATTTCTCTAGTGCCTGTTTTTATACTTTAGGTCAACCTATCTTTTTGTCCTGGTTACAATCTGTGACTTTCCTTGGTTTAGCTTTAAGAAAACCTTTCTGTTTTTATTTTTTTCCCTTTTTTCCTTAAAAGAATTCTAGATCTCACTTTCTGAGACGTCTTTCTACTGTTTAATAAAGATTATTATTGTATGCTAGATTGATCGTATTGCACGAGTAGCATTTGAGACTGCCCGGAAGCGGAATGGAAAACTTTGTTCTGTTGACAAAGCAAATGTCTTGGAGGTACTTCTGTCTATGTCATTTAATAACTTGAAGGTGTTCCTTGGTCAATGTGTTATAAAGCATGTCTTTCGAAAGTCATACTCCCTCTGTCCCAAAATAATTGTCCGCTTTCTCTATAAATTGGACAATTACTTTGGGACGGAGGGAGTAAGTATTTGCTTATCTCTCGACTATTGTTAGACTAAGGTAAACATTATTAATTTGCTCCATTGTTCTGGTTTGTATTTAGTTATCACCATCTGTGAACTATTACATGTAGTTCTAACTTGCAGACAGGAGAATGTTTTTCTCTTTTTCTTTTCTCAGAATGTATTGTATTGTTGTGTTTCAAAGGAACTGTTTGCCCGTAAAATAATGAAAATTGTTAAAATAATTGTCAGATTTTTTTTTTTTTTTTTCAATTTATGAATCAGAATGTCCCCCATTCTTCATCTTCATCTTCTTTTTTTATCTTAACTTTGAACTGGTAGTTTTATGTGGAGTATGTTGTTACAAAAATATATTTGAAAGTATTCCCTGGCTAGATGAAGAAGATTGTGTGCCAAGGGCAGGGTTTCTTTTTTAGGTGCTCTGTCGAATATTTGGAGATATTATCCACTTCAGGAATTAACTGATCTTGAAGTCTAATGAGTAAAGCTTCTAGTGTTTAACCGTGTCATATTTATTCATATAAAGGCCTTTCTTCTTAATAGATATAAATATAACAATTTACAGCTTATATCTGATGTCTACCTTTACAAGTAAATTGGCTCACCCATTCTATAAATAGAGTATACTGTTTTGTCACTGTGAAATTGGCTGGATTTTGGCATGTCTATATTTGTTTGTTTTACTAAATGTATCTAATGTGCTTTTTATGCATTGTTAATCACTTTTTTTTTTTTCTCTGGATATTCCATCCTCCCTTTATAAACTTCATATCATATGGAAATGCAATTATGTTATTCAACGGCATGATCCAGTGAAATCCAACGTTGAAAGTATGTTACATAGTGTTTGCTGATTCGAAGTATGGCTTTGGTAGGAACATATCTTGCGCAATATGAATCTTTCTTGCAATATAGATATAAACCATGATAGTTTCTAAGCAACTGTGATTTTAATCTTTTGACTATCTGACTAGCATGGCTGTTAATGTAGTGACATTAAAGATACATGCTCGGATTAGTTACAAACAAAAACAGTATGAACACTCATCATTTAAGAAATGAACAGGCATCGATGCTTTGGAGGAAAAGAGTCATAGCTATTGCATCAGAGTACCCTGACATTGAACTTACTCACATGTATGTTGACAATGCCGCAATGCAGCTTGTTCGCAATCCAAAGCAGGTTTGTCTTCAGCATTGCCATATGTTTTGGTACTTTTTGGTGGGGCTCTAAGAATAAAGATTATTTATCAGGAAATACTGATAAGAAAAAAGGATGGGGCGATGGGCAGGAGATAGACATTTGGAACCCCTTCAATACTAATTCGGACATAATATATATCGTGTGTCCTTTATTTTGCAGTTCGATACAATTGTTACAAACAACATATTTGGTGATATTCTATCTGATGAGGCTTCTATGATTACTGGAAGTATTGGCATGCTTCCATCTGCTAGTCTTGGTGCATCGGTATGTCAATTCATTCAATTATCTAAATTATCAATGATTGTTTAAGATGTTAATAGTGTCTTCTGTTTTCTCCTCCATTAAAGTTTCAGTTTCATTTTTTACATTTAACAATTAATTTTTCTTTGTCACAGGGTCCTGGACTTTTTGAACCAATTCATGGTTCTGCGCCTGATATTGCTGGACAGGTTGAATTAACAACATTAAACAGTGTCATCTCTTTAAAGCTTTGAGTTGCTTATATTTTGTTAACCAGTCACTTTTTTCTGCTGAAAAACCAACAAAAGTACATAATTACACGTGCATCTTTATAAAGAATAATTGTTTAACATGCAGGATAAGGCAAACCCGTTAGCGACAGTGCTCAGTGCTGCCATGCTTCTAAAGTATGGCTTAGGGGAAGAAAATGCCGCAAAGAGAATTGAGGCTGCAGTGCTGGAAACTCTGAATAAGGGTTTCCGAACTGGCGACATATACTCAGCTGGAAATGTATGTGCTGCCTAATTAAAACCTTATACTATACAATACTATGTTTTTCTATTTGTTGGGAGCCATATAATAAATTATTAGCCTCGTGACATTTCAAAGAAATGAAATTAGATTCATGAATTTACCCCAATGCCTGCCTGTAATCCGCTCCAGTTCTGATGAAGGAAAAAATGAGCAAGGATACTTAAAGTTTCCTATGTACTGCTCCAGTTTATACATGTCGAGCAAGCTAGAATGTTGAATGTTATTCAGCATGAAGAAACATCCTTTTCTCACTGGTTTTTGCTATATAGGGTCTCATCTATATATTTGCATGAGATGGCTTGTTGACGTCTTTTCCGATCCCACAAGTTATTCCAATTGCTTATAGCCGTTTAAGTGTGTTGCATTTGATATCTGTTTCTTCCCATTTTCATTTGGTGGGAGTTTATATCTTGATTTATGCATGAATCACGAGAATTACTGGTTTCATTAAGTTCTGTGTGGATGAGTACTGGTTTATTGTTTGATGACATCAATTGCTTACATCAACTATTAATGGTTTGCACCTCTTTTGTTTCAGAAACTCGTGGGTTGCAAAGAGATGGGCGAAGAGGTGCTGAAGGCAGTAGATTCCCAAGTTCCCGTCAACGCATGAACCAAACAGACAACCGAGATATGGAACTCAATTTTGTTTCTCCATTGTTTGTGTTCCAAGAGGATTTCCAGATTCAAAAAGCATAGATGCCTATAAGCAGGTGTATCCCACAGAGCAGAAGATCTCAAAGAGTTTTTGTTTTGTTTTGTTTTGTTAATTGTCTAGATTGAACCTATGTTGTAGCACAGTTATTAAACTATCTTTGAGTGCTATTGTAACACATATACTGTATTAATGGTGTTACATCACACTATTTAGCCATTAAGAAATAAGAAGCTAGCTTTTCCTCTTTTTTTTATCTTCTCAAATTTCTCAAGAACGCCCTTTTGTTTCAACAAATGTGAAAAACTGCAACAATCTTTTTTTTTTTTTTTTATTGAACAAAAGAAAGCACTGTAACAATCTCTTCAAATATATAATCCGTATTCAATTTTATTATCCTAAAAATTTCATCAAAAAAATATCATCCTAAAAGTTATTCTCCTTGGCCCAAAATTAAGTATATAATATTTTTTGGGTAGAAATATAATTTTTTTGTGAAAAATGGTATTAAATTAGTTAAGATGGGACATTTTACTTTAATATTCTCTTGTAATAAATTAAAAATATATTAATTTACGTTACAAATATCATGTAATTACTTTACAAATGAAAATGCTAAAAGTCTCAAATATTGTAAAATAATTCATATAAATTGATGTGACAATTTACATGTCATATATAAATTTATATTTTATATTTAAGAGTAATATGTACATCAGTTGATTGATATAAAGTTATATCGGTCAAATTAATAAGGTGGTGACACGTCATTTAAAATTATGGATCGGGACGGGTCGCTCTGCTCCCTCAAATTCACTTGGGTGGGTAAAAATGAATTTTAATGATGTGTTATAATCTCATTGGCAGATTTATATTGCAACTGATATAACTTTATATGAGTCAATTAATATACATTTTTTTATTATATTTAATTCTAAATAGTAATAAGTAATGTTTGATTTAAAAGACATATTACGAAATTGACCTACTATAATTGAGTGAAATTATCAATAAAATAATCAATTGAAAAATTATTTTGTACATTATTTGGGACAACAATAAATAAATTATGGATGATTTTAATTTTTATCTTTATTTTCCTGTTTTGGCTATGAAAAATATAAGTCAAACAAGAATTGCCGATATGCCATTATCGCGTTTGAACCGTTAGATGTGGCGGCTCAGTGATGTTTAAACTAAAAATGTTTCATGAGCGTACCGTAGCGAATCACAGCTCTCCTTCTTCACCAATCTGATTTCTGCAAATCACTAGAAACCTTCCCACAACCTCCCGCGAAAACTGATTTCTATCAATTCCTGATCACGGCCTGAATTAATCCACCATGTCGACGAGCTCAAGCTCGCTCCCCGGAGCCTCGCCGGAGGACGTTTTCCGGCCGCCGCCCTCTGTACTCGCTGGCGAACTAGGCGATACGTCCTCCTCCTCTTCCTCCTTCTTGGTCTCCGCCTCCACGCAGTCCCTCCCCTTCTCCTCTGGAAACCCTAGGATCGAGCTGACCCGCGGAGTCGTGTATCTCCACCGCAACGACGTCGCTTCCTCTTCCTCCACTGATCTCCCTGTAAGCTCACCTTCTCTCTCCCTCATTTTTTCTTCGAATTTGATTGATATTGTTAGCTCGTGCTAGTCAATTCGTATAGAAATTAAGTGTTTGAACATGGTGATTCCTGTAGAAATGGTAGTGGTTTAATCTTTTTCTCATTTTGCTTCTCCTAATTTGGTTTTACTAGCGTAGATAGAGTTGATTGCTTGCTAAATTAGAGTTTAAAGTAAACTTTGTGTGTTGATCGAAGTGATCTTGCTACTATCCATTTGATATATTTGGACGGATAGGATGATTGAGAAGTGATTGGGTTTTGTGTGCTTGGATGATGATGCTTAGGTTGGGAGGAAACCTATGCTCTGTGTGCTTGGGGTGCCGAATCACATGACATATGCTGATTTTTGCCAGTTTTGCGGTTCATTCATCCATCATATATTGGAAATGCGGGTTGTCAGGTTTATTTTCAAGAGCTACTATTATTATTTTTGTGGTTCAGATGTTAATTTTACTAAACTCTCTAATGCAGCTTACTCAGTTTATTAGGCATGTTCGGTTTGGTCTTATCTATCTTTCTTTCTTTAGGATTGATGGGATGGAAGATCGGTATAGTATTTTGATAAAGTTTGATGATCAAGGATCAGCAGACCATTACTACAAGCATTTGAATGGGAGAAATTTTTCATCACTAGAGGTTTGCTATGCTATTATGTGAAAGTTTTGAACTATAAAGATTGATGTTTGATCAATGGTGTTATTGTATGTGTTGTTTTCCCCAATATTGATTGCAATTGTACCTATTTGTAGGAAGAAGCATGCTGCGTTCTTTTCACCATTGATGTACAGTATACACATTCAATCGAACATGCACAGGCTCCTGCTGCTAGCTTAACTGAGCAAGCTTCATGTCCAGTCTGCCTTGGTACATGCCTTCACTTTTTTCGTGTTTCTTCATTCCTATTATCTTTCTGAAATACTAACATATTTTGTGGGTAAGCACAACCCAGTCCTTAATTGTCACTGTTTTTTCCTTTTCTTTTTTTGGGCAAAGAAAAACGTCAAAGACAATGATAGCAATAGAGATTTCAAATTTCTTAAAGTTCTGAATAAAATTTTACCACTTTTACTCTGACAGCCACCACACCCTATATTTACATTCTGTATTACCCATTCCAGGGCTTTGTGTTGCCGGTATAAACTAGTAAAGCCGAATACCAATGGTATTCAGAATGCACTCTTGAGATATTGAAGAAGTCATAATACACTAGAATCATAAATGTGTGCCTAATTTGTTAATTAGAGCTGAGTTGGAATTTAATTCCCTTCCTATTTATTATCTCTTACAAAATACATGTTTGATCTTAATATAACATAGTTCTGCCATGACTTTCATACTAGGACCTAAGAAGCTTGCTTACTCTTGGTATGCACTTACAATACCAGGATGTTTTGCCATCTTTCATCTAGGTTGAAAGTTTTATCTATATATGCTGCTGTGATTAAATTGATTATTTGTGCTGTCTTGAAAACATTTTCTGCTAGGTTTAGTATTGCCAATGCCAACAATGAACCTGGCTATCTCATCTATCTTCTTCCTCTACTTCCTTGTCATGGTCATTGCTTTATAAGCATTCCTAAAAAAAAAAAAATTGAATTGGTACCTCTGAACAAAGAAACATGCATTTTTATCAATGCAAATGTGCCTATGTTTGATACGAACTTGTTATTATGTACGTCACTTGTGCTTGGGTTCCTCTTATAGTGACACATCTTGCAGAGAAATTGGATCAAGACATGAGTGGAATTCTCACAACTATATGCAATCATTCTTTCCATATCTCTTGCATATCAAACTGGACTGATTCTTCTTGTCCGGTATGTAAATGTCATTGTATATTTACTTTTTTTTTTTTTTTTTTTTTTTTTTTTTTTTTTTTTTTGTGAGTTTGCATTTATATGAACATGTTAAATGTAGATTAAGCTGCAAAAGAATTTATGGGTTACTGTTGCTAAGAAATTAAAGTTTAGGGCTTGTTGGAGTTTTCTCTCATTCCTTGTTGGAAAAGGAGATCACATTCTTTTCAACGGTTGGTTGAGTGTTTGGGGATGGAGTACCAGCTTAAGCACAAAAAATTTGAAATTTGTCTGTTGTCTTTAGCATTCTAAATGATAATCCCTGTAACTCATATTATAATTTTGCCTTCTCAACTCCTTCCTCTATATGATATATGCTCTCCTAGGCTAAGATTATATGTATAGAGCTAGCCATTGTCAACTGCAACTCCTAAGATAGGGTTTGAGATTGACTATTTAAAAGTTAAATATGTTAGTATAAATTGTGAAGAATAATATTTATACTTCTAAGATGATGGGCCTGTTTCAGTATGGTTTGTTGGAGACTTGGAGTGTCACCATCTCATAATGTCAACGTAAAGAGTTATTAAGTTAGATGTATGTTTATATTGGATCTAATTAATCTGCATCTTAGAAGATTTTGGGTTGATCTGTCTTCTTCATTCTATCTCAGGTATGTCGATATTGTCAACAGCAGCCTGAAAAATCGATATGTTTTGTTTGTCAAACCTCCGATAATCTCTGGATTTGTGTTATTTGTGGTTTTGTTGGCTGCGGGAGGTAATGAAGTTAGATTCTTATCCTATTAAGATCCTTCTCCTTCTATTTAATTTTGTTTAAGCTTGTTTCTATGTTATGCTACCATTTCTTGATAAGGAAAATTTGCCTGCAGGTACAAAGAAGGACACGCCATAATACATTGGAAAGAAACACAACACTGCTACTCTCTTGAATTAGAAACACAACGTGTATGGGATTATGTTGGAGATAACTATGTTCATCGTCTGATTCAATCCAAAACCGATGGACAGTTAGTTGAGTTGAATTCCTATTGTGGTCTTGCCAAAGATAGTTGCGGAAGCTGTGATTGTGTAGAGTCAGGAATTAGCGAGGCTCTAGTAAACAGTAAAGTTGAAGCGGTATTTATTGTTTCCTTTATTATATACATTTTCTATTTTATTGTTAGTACTATCCTTGTGATTTTTGATACACTCTTGTTCATTTTGTTTTCTTCTTTCTTATTCAGATTGTTAATGAATACAACGAACTCCTTACGACTCAACTTGAGAACCAAAAAATAGTGAGTGCATTCCTCTTTTTGATAGCAGAATAAGTCATTTACTGAATAATTGAGCTTTACTTTTTATTTGACCTGGTACACAGAAATCTGCCTAGGCTTTCGTTAACTTGTTACATACTTCGTTTTGGTCTCAGTATTTTGAGTCCTTACTTCAAGATGTCAAAGAACAAACTGATAGGGAGATTTCTGAAGCGGTTGAAAAGGCCATCAATCTAAAACTGCAGAAAATGCAAGCCAAGCTCGATAAATGTGTGAGAGAAAAGAAATTCCTGGATGATGTAAGTAACAATTTCTCTTCCTGCTGCATGTCTGCCTTTTATTAATATTAAAATGTATTGTAGGTGATCCTTTCATGTTTCATCTCAACTTGACATAGTATTGTTAGTTTGTTACTTGGCTAGACACACTTGTACGTTAATCATCTTCTTCTTGTTTGTGTGTGTAGCTTAATGAAAACCTTTTGGAAAATCAGGAGATTTGGAAAGCAAAGATAGCTGAAATTGAAGAGAGGTATAGCTTCCTTTTTAACTTCTGGACATCATGCATTTTTCATAAGTTGTTAGGGCAACCAAAATCTTTGGAACATCATCTACTTTAAATTTCTTCACTGTGTTCTACCTTTTAGTGGTTTAATGTAACTGTAATTAATAGAGAGCCCATCTTCTTGAGTAATGGTAGGGATCAATAACAATTTTAAGTTTTCTGGAAACAAGACCATAAATTTATCCCGGTGGCATAAGATTAAATTAATCACAATTTTTTATTGCTTCTAATCTTAGTCAAGCATATCAATGACAAAATATCTAACTGGAATTCACTTGGAAAGAGCACACATCTATGATCATGATGTGTGCATAGATATGCATTTTTTTCTTCGAGGGGGAGATTTGTCGATAGATGAGACTGATATTCCTTGCAAACAACTTCAGTACTCAATTGTAGGAGAGTATAAAATGTTGCAGATTGACAGTGCCTGAACTGGAGACAATTGTAGTAATATGTACCTGAAAAGTTCAGAAAAACTACCGTGTGAATTTGTTATATGCATTTGAATCATACCCAAAGATTGTCCTTACCACAGTTATCTCTAGCTTTAATTGAGATAAGGATTAGTGTTGATTTGATTCAGAATGAAGTTTACTTTCTCTGGCTACCCCCGAGATAGAATGTGATTAGCCTGCTGAAATTGTACACAACTGTATTTCTTGAAAAATGATGATGCTAGCCTCTCTTTTCATACTAATTGGCATTTCGTTTCTTTCCAGAGAGAGAAAGGCTTTGCAATTGAAGGATAATAAGATACGGGACTTAGAAGAACAGGTAAATGCACTTTCCAGACATTACTGCATATGTTGCCTGCAGGTTTCTTCGTATCCAAACAAGCATCTGATGAGTCTTTTGTCCATTGTATCTATCTACTTGCAGCTTAAAGATTTAATGGTGTACCTCGAAGCAGGACAGGCGATTGAGCAGCTATCAGTATCAAGTGAAATCAACGATGGCAGTGTTGTGACACTATCAGCAGGGGCATCCTCCTCCATGAATGGCACTATTGGGACCGCAAAAGCTGAAAACAGTAGAAGCTAAGGACGATAGAGATTCATCTCTGTTCAGATCATATACTCTGTAGATATCCTTCACAATTTTGATGCTTATTCATTTCCCTGATCAGCTGAGTTTAGAGAAATGGTAATAACCATATTATAGTCTCTGGAAGAACATTTGTGTTCAATTTTAACATGTTAATATGGTCCTGTTGGAGGATCAAGAAAGTGAGCTGTGTTGTATGTCAATAAACAGAAAAAAGCATTAGGAACCAAAATCTTGAGGATTAAAATATACTTGATGAACTTTCTGATTCTTTGTTAAGAGATCTTTACACTAACTAGCAGGATAAGGGACATGTATGATTCCTTAAACAACACATATATTACATCACTCGTATGTCTTAGACAACATATGAAGAAACAATTTTTTTTTTTTGCTAAATCATTTATTACAACAAATTGCAACAGCTGCACAAACCTTGATGGCAAAGGCGCCAGAAGGCACAAGTATCAGTACATCCACGACAAGTCTTGCTTGAAGGACACAGATCTCGCAGCTCCTTGAACACCCCTTTCAGAAATCTGGGGACAATCCTCCACAGCTAATAATTCCAGTTTATGTGAACCCATGAGCGGTTTTAACCCATCATCAGTAACCCCTAAACACTTTACTAAACGTAAAATGCGCAACCGAGGAACTTGGCTCAGGAGCTGCACCCCCTCATCGCTAATTTCTTGGCATTTCACGAGTTCTAGCATTTCAAGATACTGAGCCGAGCAAAGAGATTCCAACCCAACGTCGTTGAAGGAATACACGAGATGAAGAGCAAGCTCCCGAATTGGACACATTTGAATCAAAGAAAGGATTCCATTTAACGTGAACGAGGAAGATGAAGGAAACTCGCCGTCAGAGAAAGATATCTTGACTGATTCTAGCATGGAACAGTTCTGAGCTACTGCCTTTAAGCTCTCGTCGGTTAACGTCAACGTATTATTCATCAAAAGAGGCATTGAGAAATCTGATGGAACTTTAAGCGAAATGGATCGAAGATTTCTTGACTTTTGGGCTAGACCTATAATGTCCGAGTCTCTTACCCCGACGCACATGTCTAAGTGAATCTTCTCCAAGTTCTTGCACTTCCCCAACACACAAGAAAGCCCTCTCCCAGGGCTGATTATGCAGTTCACCAAGTTCAACTCAACCATATTTTCACACGGGATCCATTGCTTCTGCCATCTATCAACAGCCAACCGATCATAAACTTTCATATATCTGTAATTAGGATCCACCTCAAACTGCAAACGTTTTAGTTTCCGCCAACTAGGCCCCAGTTTCAATAAATCACCCTCCCCAATCGCCCGACAATTTTTAATAGAAAGATCTTCAAGTGTCTCGAGCTTCCCAAGATATTCCAGCCACTCCACACTGCTTACATTGAGGCATCGGATAAGGTGAAGGACAGTGAGGCATTTGCA
>JAYMTE010001224.1:0-14018 GCA_036897545.1 Pelargonium fulgidum
CACTTTTAAAAATCGGGTTCGTTTTGCCCCGCGACACGACACAACACGATTACATAAACGGGTTTAGATTGACACGTCTCGAATCGACACGATTAGCTTATATGTGTAATTTTTAACCCGATTATCTATTTAAATGACCTTTAATTATAATTTTTTCTTTAAAATTACAAGTATACCCTTAAATGGGTCAAATGACATGATAAGGATCCGTTTACTTAAATGGGTCAAATGACACGAGAAGGACCTGTTTAATTAAACGGATTACGCGGGTTATGTAGGTGCAACACAAATCCGACACGAATCCGTTTAAGCTGAACCCAAACCTACTTAACTTCGTGTCGTGTTCGTGTCGTGTCACGGGTTATGACTTATGACCCAAATTGCCAGCCCTACATCTATATCTGTATGCTATGCTTATATAGAATATGTCACACCATAGATTGCATGGCAGGTTCTGTTCATCCTCTGAAAATGCATGCCCAACTATCACTATACCAAGTCTTGGTTATATCATAGTTTCCTTAGTTTCAGTTGCCATTGTCTCGAGTCTTGACTATTGACCTTCACAGTAAATATTTATCTATATTGTGTGAACTATGCTATATAAGCATTAAGTTTTATTTGTTGGGAAAGGGTATGACATGATTTGTCTCCTTTTCTTCCAATTCCTGTTTTTATTGGTAATGCCAATGGATGCATCCTACCCTTTCTAATGATTCGCATTTTGATCTTTCTTTGAATCTAGGTGGGTCTCAACTCCCGGTAGAGGTGGTGGGGATACCTTCAAATAGTTCATCCCAAACCGAGGATGACGAGGAAGTATAAATCACATATTTGATGAAACCAGCTTCTATGGTGAGTAAAATTTTGGCATCCTTAGTCTAGTTGTTCTAAGCTTAGAATCTTACGCATCTCTTCTAATCTATGACTGGCTTTATAGTACTACACACATTTCCTCATACTATTTCTATGCTCAATTAACCATCAACTGTAAATTTATGTAGAAGATGGAAAATCTAATGATGAAAAGGTCCGGTGGTCTAGGGAAGGAGCTGTACAGATGCACTTGGGTAGCAAGGCAGAAATAAATATCATTCTAAATGACCACTCTACAGACTGTATATATTTTTCTTTTAATGTAGAATTGTTACAGAAGCTGTTTGTTTGTACTCGTAATTTTACTGTCTTCAATCAGCTTGTGTTTTTCTGGTAATATTAGCATTTATGAACTATATTATATGTTTGCTGAATTATCAGATTGGAAATTCTTAACACCAAACCTACTTGAAAGAGGTCCAGGTTGATTCGTGCTGCTTGTTTTGGACTGTTGGTCGATTTAGATTTTACATGTAAAATTTGTGGTTTGTGTCTTGTGTGGGCTTGCAATCGACCCGAATCCACAAAGTATGGGTAATGTTTTTGTCCAAATCTTCAACTTTATCTACTATATTGATCAATCCATCACATTTTTGCAAGTTTTAGTGACATAAAAATATAGAATAGATTCAATCAATTTATGACTCCTTCGGAGTTATTGAAACCCGCATGAATCAGAATCACATGATTAGTAAGTAAAACTCAAAATCCTATCTAAAATCTGCAACTTTGCACTCCTTTAGAGTTAGTCTATACAATATTACAACTAAATAATCGTTCCAAACTCGATTCAAATATGACATGTTAGTTCTGGTTCTAGGTAGAGGATGCAATTTGGGTACAAATGTCATGTTCGTATCGTGCTGAACGTGGATTGTTTGTTGTACGACTCAACATGAATGCGACGCATTCAGTAATTGTACTTTATGATTGATTATAAACACGACATGTTTAGCACGTTAACTACATGACACGATTACCATAAATTCAACACATTGGGCGTGATAAAACCAGCATGTTTGACACGACACGACATGACTGAATACATTTAACACATTAATACGATTAGTTTACCATTATACCTTAAGAAGACATTTTATTCGTGTCACAACCCGACTAATTAATCGGTGTGTTTTAAAATCTCAAACGAATACGACACCAATATAAAATGTATTAACCCATATTAGCTAATTTGGCGTCATATTAACCATGTTTGCTGTACGAGTCACTGAATGAAGCTTGAGTTGAACTGAAGATCTGTGGAGGTACACTCAAAGGAGAGAGAACCGACAGTGTTAGGGAACTTGAAAACTTGTACACATTTACATATATAAATCATCGATCTGGGTCGAGTCAGGTCTCTGGTATCAGTGCGATGAGACTGAGAGGACGAGGAGGAGGAGAAGGAGATGGCTCGGCCAATGGCGAAGCACAAGTTGGCTAAGCTGGTGCTGATCTGCGTAGGCCTTTTAGGATTCGGTCTTGTTGTTGATTTTCTCTGGGCATCTTCTTCTCGATTCACTTCCTCTTACCAATTCCTCGCCTCCAATTCGGTCATCGTTCCCAAAAATCCCCACCACAAACCACCGCACAAGGTACTCTCTTGATTTTCTTCAGATTTTTCCATTGGGTTTGTGAGAAAATGTTCAAGTTTGGATTTTGGATTCGAGTTTGTGATTTATGGGTGATTCTAGTGTGTTTGGTGGGCGAGAAAATGTGGCAGAAAAGGAGAATTTTGTTTACTTGCAGGCTTTGTTAGATTTTACAGCTGATGATTAGTTTATGCCAATTTATAGGAAAGAAATGAGAAAGATAAGAATCATGGTCTCTCTGAGAGGGTCTTATCAGCAACTTTTGCTGACTTGCCCGCACCCGAACTACATTGGGAGAAGATGCATGCTTCACCTGTTCCTCGTCTAGATGGAGCCGCCATACAGATCAAGAATCTTCTATACGTGTTTGCTGGATATGGCACCATTGATTACGTACGTGAGAACTCAATATTTGTTGTAATTTATTATAGTTTTTTGTAGCAAATAAGTTCACATTTGAGCTGTTAATGTTATTGGTATAATTGTTTTTGTTTCTTGTTGACATTTATCATTCATAGGTGCACTCACATGTTGATGTTTACAATTTCACGGATAACACTTGGGGGGAAAGATTTGATATGCTCAAGCAAATGGCCCATTCACATTTAGGAATGGTAACGGATGGGAGATATATTTACATTGTGAACGGCCAATATGGTCCACAATGCAGAGGACCTACTGCTCATACATTTGTGCTTGATACCGAGACAAAGCAATGGAATGACATGCCACCTTTACCAGTCCCTAGGTATTTGCTTGCAGGCTGCATCATTATATCCACAGAATGAGTTTTTAGTACTTGTATATGTGGTCATTGATATGTGTTGCATGAGTTTCTTTTACTCCGAAAGGCCATGACTTGGTAGTTATGATCAGAAAGTGTTAACATGATAGTTTCCAAGGGTGCATCATTATATCCTCAAAACGAGTTTCTAGTATTTGTATATATGTTGCATGGGTTTCTAGTATTTGCATATGTGTTGCACGAGTTTCTAGTACTCTGAAAGGCCATGACTTGGTAATTATGATCAGAAAGTGTTAACATGGTAGTTTTCAGATATGCACCAGCAACTCAACTTTGGAGAGGTAGAATCCATGTGATGGGTGGCAGCAAGGAGAACCGCCATACGCCCGCATTAGAGCATTGGAGTCTTGCTGTAGAGGATGGCAAAGCATTGGAAAAGGAGTGGAGAACCGAAATACCCATTCCTCGAGGCGGACCGCATAGGTTTGTATGCGACTCCTTAAGTAAATGAAAATTCATGCGTTGCATTATTGTGTTATTGTACTGTAGATGGTTACTAAAGACTATTTGAAAATTCAAGATTTAGTTTAGATGTTCTTTTGTTGGGTCTGTTCCAGTTAATGTATTGATGATCGACTCATGTTATTTTATCTTATTTTTATTTTTTCTAGGGCCTGTGTTGTGGTTGATGATCGACTTTATGTTATTGGTGGTCAAGAAGGCGATTTTATGGCGAAACCCGGATCTCCTATTTTTAAGTGCTCTCGGAGAAATGAGGTAAGTCAGTTGGTGCTTATTTTCTTCAACTAGTATTGTGTGTCAGTAATTATGTTGTATTCATATTTGCTAGCATAGATTTATATATTTCATTTACATTGTATGTCAGGATGATAGTTATTTTTAGGCTCCAATTATTAGAAATGTTTTCTTCAATCTTATTTGGTTATTCCCCTCAATATGTGATAATTTTGCTTATTTATTCCTACAGTCCTATTGATGTAGAAGTTTAAGTGTTCATATTTTCTCCATTTACTATACCTCTTTGCTCCCATTTTTTCCACTTAATGCCCACCCTAATGTGGGCTAATTCCGACTTTTTCAGGTGGTGTACGGCAATGTGTACATGCTTGATGATGAGATGAAGTGGAAAAATTTACCTCCCATGCCAAAGCCCGATTCTCATATAGAATTTGCGTGGGTGATTGTTAACAATTCTATTGTTATACTTGGAGGCACAACTGATAAGCACCCTATAACCAAGAAGATGGTTCTGAATGGAGAAGTATTCCAGTTCAACTTAGATACTCTGGTATTGATCGAATATCCTTTCTGGATTATAAGTATATTTGGATATAATTTTGTGTGAATTTATTTTTTGATACATGTATCTATGCATGATCCATTAGAATCGTATTCTCTGCTGATATTTTACCTTAAGTGGGCAAGAACCGCAAGGTCACTAATGTTGATCGGGCCGTGTGTATATGATAAACCTATATGGGTAAAGATCTTCCTACCATGATTATCCAAATGGTCTTTTAAAAAAGTGGTAATTGCTTTTAGATTGTTTTCTTGTGTTCTTCGGCCCAATATTTCATTCTCATGCTGCTTCTCCCTCCTTAAATGGCCAGTCAAACATAAGTCTTGCCGAAGTGTATGTTTGGCTATAGAGCTGCTGGCAATTCGTGTCTCAACACGTGACACTACACGAAATAAATTAAACGTGTCTTCAGCATGACACGCACACACGAATTGACAGCTCTAGATAGCTACCCTCTGTGTTTTCTAATACATCCCCGTCTTGACTGGAAGTACAAACCAATTCATGTTTAAGATTATATTTTCCCGTCTTGACTGGAAGTATTTGTTCGCAGAAATGGTCTGTTATTGGAAAACTTCCTTACCGCGTGAAGACCACGCTGGTTGGATTCTGGAATGGATGGTTGTACTTCACATCAGGACAACGAGACAAAGGACCCGAAGATCCATCACCAAAGAAGGTTATCGGAGAAATGTGGAGAACCAAATTGAAGTTGAACCAGTGATTCTTGCCGGGTCTTTCGGAGAAAACTTCAATACTAGCTGGTGCTTTTGTATTGCTTTACATGACACATTAATTTTTTTTTTCCTTGTAAGGGTACAAGGAAATAGCAAGTTACCATAATTTTCATTCTTTGTATTGTATAATTTCAAATGTATGTATATGTATATGTATACTTGAATGATTCTGGAAATTATCAACAATATATATGTTCTCACAAATCGTTTCGTCGTTTTCCTTTATTTTTCTTTTAACTTAGCTAGCGTTTGAATTAAAAAACAAATAAACTGAAATGAAAACGATCTTCAAATCTTCAACTAGAGCACAACCTGAATTGCTTTAAATCTGACGGACCACAAAATGCTATTTTTATTTCATACTTGCAGTGGACGAAATATACATACAAAGTACAAACCAATTAATGTTACATGAGAAAAGCTCCTATTTACAAGTACAAACACAATCACCTTCAAAACCTAACAGTGTTCTTTAAAGTTTAAGCATAAGCTCCACAAGAAAGAGCTCTCCATTAAAAGACAAGCCAGAAGATTCACCTGGCTGAAGTACACCATCCACCATTCCTCCAAAAACATATAAATATCGCCCCGAGCGATCTGTACATGCTCGATGAAATGATCGAGGGTTTGGCTCGTACCCTTTCGCCTTTATCCTTTTCCATATACTCGCTAATCGTCCCTTCGGCTCCAATCTGCTGGACATTTTTGCATTAATATCTAATACCCAAAAGTCATCTTTCCGGCGCCTATATGAATCTTCGCCTCCGTAGATCAGCAGACGACCACCCAAGATGAGTGTGGCGGAGTGACCAACTCGTCGCAAGGAACGTGCTTCAGGAATGTTCTGTATATCGTATAGTATCGGTATCCATTTTGGAGAAACCTCGGACACGTCCAAGAGCCAGACATCATTAAGCACTTCATAACCCAATCCTCTCCCTCCAAATAGAACTGCTCGGGATCCTCCTATGCAAGTGATTGTGTGTCCTGAACGAGCTGGAGGGGATGGATCGGTCACAATCTCGTGCCACATTCCCGAACAAAGATTTTCCGAGAGTTCAAGAACCCATGTATCATCTAACCGGAGGCCAGATAGTCCTATCCCTCCATGAATAACCATCTTTCGGTTATCAACACAACATGCAGCGTGGGCTCCTCGTGCAGGTGGTGCAATGAGGCCCACGTCGAGCAGCCTCCATGACATTGTGATACCAAGAGTCTCGTGAACAGTTAATTGTCCCATCCATGTATCATTTTGACGGATCCCGATGTCATTTATTCCTCCAAAGAGGATAAGATGATCACCCACTATAACACATGTATGCCCAAATCGCCCACTTGGAATGCCTGAGTTTATCTTCTGCCATTTCAAATTTCTTCGGAAATCATTACCAACATAAGCTGCCCATGTGTCATCAAGATGGCGTCCTAATAAGACAACACAGTTAAACAAAACTGTTCAGTTTTATCAGTTGTAGGATGATGAAATGCACTCTTTAGCACAAACACTGATATCATTACCCCAAGGACCAAACATACACAGCTGGTCCAATCTCTCTTTTTAGGAGTTCAGAGACAGAGCAGCAAAAACAGTAATTTAGAAGATAATGTAAAAAAGAAGGCTCATTTCAAACATCTTGCAGGCCACTAGGTAGGAAACTACTGTTTTCATTTTTGGGCTCTGGTACTGAGGGGCAAGAAAATTGAGCATCTTTCACAGTGAAAGTTTCACTATATACATTTGGTTTTGTTGGGCACCAATAGAGCAGAAACACACTAATGTAGCAAAGTCAAGCACAAAATTATTCAAGTCATCGAGCCATGGCCTATGTGACACAAGAGAGGACTTGAGTAATAAAGGCATGATTGGTGAGCCATAGCATTTAGATTGGAAAAATTGGAAAGGAAATGAGAATCAAGAATGGGAATTGGAATGGGAATGGGAATGAGAATGTAATATGATTCTCATTCCAAAGTCACATCAAAACGCTACATTAATCTTTCAACTCAACAACGGCCTGAGCCTGAATTGTTTTCACTAATTTAGCACTTTCTTAGAAACCATCTGTGCTTTTGTAAAAAAAAAAAAGGTTGATTCATTAGAGTAAAAGGGCTACTCCTACATCAATTTGGGTATCAATTTCCAGCGTAGAATCAAGGCAACACATCATAATTTAGAATAGGAATAAGAATGAGAACCAAGAATCAGAATAGGAATGAGATTCTCATTCCAAAGTCATTTACATTACCATAAAGCACTAATCCAAAATGAGGAATGAGAATCTCCTTCCCATTCCTGAACAAAAATTCTAATCCAAACACTACTTCAACAAATTCATCCACTGCAAAATGGATCAAACAAAGGTGATTTCAAGAGACACAATCAAGATCTAAATTTCATGAATCACACTATACTAAAAACACAATCTTTATACAAAATTGAAAGATACAATCAACAATTGATCACAAAGAAAATAGCATAACTGAAGAAGCAAAAAACCAAATCCAAGAACAAGAAAAAGAAGAGTGAGAGTGACAACTGACCTCCCTCACAGCCACCACCAAACAAGACCAAGCAATCAGAGACAATATTGAGAGAGTGAGAGGCTCTAGGGCAAGGAAACACAGATTCTCCATCTGGGTCACCAATTTTGAGGCAAGAAACAGAGTCAAGAAGAGAGACTTGCTTGTAGAGCCTCATCCATGGAAGCTGTTGGTCATGATGGTGATGAGATTTTAGGGCATCAACACAAGTGGGTCCCCAATCTCTCCTACAAACAGATTCCCAGAAATTATCAGAGCAAGAGAGAGACCTGAACCTCTTGCAGGTCATGGAGAAGGAGAAAATGGAATCTATGGGAAGGAGGAGCAAGATTGTGAAGAGATGGTCTTGAGCTATGTTGGCTATTGGAGATGTGTTGTTATGGGAATTGTAGCTGCTGATTGAACTGCTGCTCCTATGTGCAGCCATGAATGATAAAAAAATCTTTGCTTGATTGATTGCTGAGGATTTATTTATGGCTATGGCTGCTATGGTAGCTTGTGTTTGATGAGCTATACCTACAAATAGCCAATACAATTGGGTCTGCTTTTGTTCTCCACACTTCCATTACTTCTGTGTCTGTCCAAGAGAATGGCATGGTAAATTTTTATTTATTTTACATTTTTTCCTTCTTTTTTTATTGTTTTTTTGTTTTAGGAGATGTTTTATTTTGTTTTAGTCCACAAACTATTCAAATAGTTCAATAATGCAAATTTGATTTAAATTAGTTAAATTTTTAACCACGTCGTTAAATTAAGTTAACATTAGGTTTGATTTTTTTTTTATGAAAATAAGTTGATGACATAACATTCACGTGACGATGACTAAACACATGCTATTAAAATAAATGTCACATACGATGCACATGCAGAAAGATGATGTCATATTTTGTAGGAAAGAAAATAGAATTATCTATATGAACGCTAGATCATTGTCACGTAGACACCACATCATCATATTGTTTTCATTAAAATATTAAAAAAACTGTAAAATTTTATATCATACTAATTTGTTCAGTTAAGAAACTTATTGGGACAATTTGTATAGTTTTGTGACTAAATTAAATCATAAATTAAAATAGGTATTGATTTGAAAGATAAGTATTGCTTTTGTGTAGTCATACTTGAAAAATATATGTTCTATATATATTTTTTTTTCTCGTGACATTGCATAGTTGTCAAATTATATTTGATAGAATTAGTTTTCAAATTAAAATGTTATGTGGTATAAAAGGATTGAGTTTCACCTCATGAACATATCTAATGTTTAGATCTTTAGATGAGCAAAAATAATTGTTTACGCGTTCGAATCGGTTGATGACAATTATGAACTCATAATAGTTCGATCTACTAATTGTGTTAATTTTATTCTTGAGTCCAAAAAAAAATTTGAGATGCACAATAATTTTTTCTCTAAATACAGTCCAAAAATACTTTTTAAAAGATTGTTTTATACTTTTAGATAGTTCAAGAGTACATGAAAATTTAACACCATAACCACAAGCACGTGTCAACTGATAAAAGATTGTTTCAGCTTAACCTAAGGTCTCAAGTTCGAGTTTCAAAAGTTTTACCTCCGTTGTGGTCCTACCCGACTCGAATTATGATTATAATTGTGCCAACAGCGAGTTTGCGAACCCGCTCAGGAACCTCCTAATTTAGACCAAATTTTTTTTAACACCATAATGAGCACATGTACTTAAAGAAAACACTAGTTAAAATATCAACATGATCTCACCAAATACTTGAATTGCATGATTATTGTTTCAAAAGAAATTTAACTATAATTCCAACAACCCGTATATGTTCACAGAATGTGACAAACCTGTACTATGACTCTAAAACATTCACAGAAACCTAGCAATCCTGCACGATACCTATTGTGGTCCTTGCACCATTTAAGCCTCATCACTTCACCAGTAACCACCCACCAACACCTATTGCTCTCAAGCTAAATGCCATGACCATCTTGACACTCATTAAAATTCAAGAACTTCAAATCACTAATAGGAACAAATCTTTTATTGATCTTGCATATCTGATTGCATCAGCGAATACATCTCATGTTAGCTGTGAATATTTTTACGACATTTCATAGTACTATTGTTTCTCAAATGCTGGAGAGATACAGACCACGTGACCTTACTTTTGCAGGTTGTAGACTTGACCGTTCTTTACTAGTTTCTGGAGAGCGGCTTTGGCTTCCTCTAATGTCTCGACAGCGTGACCTTCTTCAAATGAAATCCTCTGAATGTTGAACTGCATAGATAAAGTACGTGTAAGAAAACATCCAACACTGGCGTATAAGGTAGAAGAAGTGCATCTCGGACTCTTTGTTATAATTACCTGAGCGCCTTGACGAACACGGACATCGACTCCCTTACTGTCTATTGATATAAGAGCTGCATCATCAACTTCGATTTCGGAGGACATGAGTTCTTTAAGGGGCTTTGAGAAGATTGCATTAAGTTCCTAAAACACCATCACGCTCCAATTGTATAAGCTCAAAGACAAAAGGAACAAATAAAATACTCCATCTGTTTCAAAATGAGTGTCTTCTTTCTCTTTTTAGGAAATTAGTTTTGTATGAAATACCAATAGTATCTTTATAATAATTTAGTAAGTATCCTCGAGCTTTTTACAACACATGCCTTGGTGATACAAGAGGAAATATAAAACACTAACTTCTCCTTAATTTTTTCTCAAAATGGAAACCATGAATGCTCATTTTGGGACAGAGGGAGCAAGCTTGCTTTTTTGCCAGAGCATGAACTAAAAATTTACCTTTAGATTTTGCTCGCCTCCATTAACTGCAATTTTATCGGGTAGTAGAGTTTCATATTCCTTAACATCGACCCAGGCAACAGTGCCAAAACCTCCAATGAAATATATGTCACTGGAGGAAAACATAAAAACAAATCAAGCTCCTTGTACAAATATCATATTTCAATGACCATATGCAAATCACAGGCCAGCAAGATGATGGATTAGCATATAGGAGAACCTCATGCTGCTACATAATTGAAAAGCTGTAAAAATAGGTAATTCTCAAACATTTGAAACACTAACATGTTGGCCGATCTTTTGGCTCACACACATTACGTACTAAATTATTTGTGACGATTTTTTTTCTACGGCAAGTGAAGTAAGATTGATTTTCTAAATTCTGTTTCATTAGAATTTTTTAATTCTAGCACGTGAACAGGTGGTCATCTATCCCTTGGCCACATATTTAGTAGCAAGTATTAGCTCTAAAGGCTTTAGCATAAGATAATTTGTCTGATCATGGAAAAGTGAAAATTGCGTTCACATTAAGTACACAATATATTTGAAAAACAAACCTTATATTTTGCATCCTAAAGTAATAGAAGTTCCCCCATTGTTGGGAAGGCCCTTGTTGATGTTTCGCTATGTACTGCTTGTGAGCCCATTCCTGAAAATGAAACCAAATATTATACCTTTTTTTTTCCTTTTTTTTTTGTGGAAAAGAAAACCATCGTCACCTCCTGCTGAGCAGATGTATCATATTATGTCAATTGCATGCAAAATTTTGTGATGGATTTCTTTATTTTCCTAACATAATGGGAATGAGATTTCCGATTTTCTTGTTTGGATTAAGACTTTTTGGTCATGAGTATGGCTTTGGAATGGGATTCTAATTCTCTTTCCAAAAAAAAAAAAAATTAATCCAAACGCAGCCTGAAAGTATATGCAAACCATGATAATGATTAACAATGCTCTACTCTAATTAATATATCTAAATTATAACACAACCATGTCCATGGTCATTTTCAGGCATAATACACCAATAGAGCATGTTTAGTGGTTAGGTTAACTTGTTTTAATTTATGTATCACTATATGATGATCTGTGAATTTTATATATATTATATAGGAACTGAAACAGATCAGAGATACCCAAATATAATTCTCATGAAGTTAGGAACACACCTGTTGGTCCTCGGGAAGTGGATAAACATCGCCGAAAATAGTTACCCTTGCATTTGATAAGCCACTCCATCCGGGTATCTATGCAACCTTAACCGTCAATAAAACCAACAATGGAAACAAGAACAAACTGAAATACCATGGGTGATAAAGATTAAATTAGTAACCTGAACAACAAGTGTGCATCTTGGGTCAGCTAATAAATTCCTTGTGTGGATGGCCAATGGTGAGAACGAAAATATTGGATCTAAAAATAAAACACAATATGTAAGAACAATATATCACTACACGAACTCATGACACCAATACATGAGCAAAATGTGAAATTTCATCCACAGTCATAGCCTACTTTTCCATAATGACTGAATTTTTGCTCATTTCTACTTATATACATACATTCTAAATTGCCGGAGTGCAAATAAACTGATAAAATAGAAAAAGATCAATGACTCACGCCCCATTGAATCTGGTGCAAAATCTACCAGAGAGCCAAACGGATATCCTTCTCGCCGATGGTGCATCCGAGACATTACAGTGCACAAATGAGCAAACCTAGCCTTCATTTGAAAGCAAGATGGAATTAAAAGAAAAGTTAACTAAAATCAAAATGAGCAAGTGTATACATGAACTCCGCAGAAAAAATAACGCATGGCACGTAACAAGAAATGATAGCACTAGTATGGCCTTTACCTGCTCCATCAAATTGCGGACAGCTAAGGCTGGTCGGGGTAAGCCATGAGCCGAGGTTGCACTTTGCACTCCACCTGAAATTGGTGTCCTGAAAAGCCCTGCTCTCGTTCCCCCTCCAGCAGTACTCCCGTGAAAGGCCGAAAGTGGAGTCTCTGATTTTAAACTTTCTTCCACATCCTTTCGACTATCTTGCTTGTTATCTGAATTACCCTTCAGAACATGAGAAAGGCCATCACAACTAAGCTGAAGTAGCCATTTCATGCATCTGATAATCTTCTAGGCCATAAAAAAATGTTCTACACATCACACATGCATGTAAATAGGAGGAAGGAGATGTTAACAACAGACTTAACCCCCACCACCAAATTGGGTTCAAAATCACAGTTTGGGTACCAGATTGGAGATCGGAACAAAGTTAAGCAACCATTTATGACAAAAAAATCCCTAACATTTATATCATTACCATAATCAATCACAAGTCACGACTAATGTGATCTCACGAAAATTTGATCTAAAGGCTTCCTCTTAAGTAGAGCTGGCTTTTAAGTCTCAACAAGTGACACGAAACAAAATATGTTTGTTCGGGCTCACTAATTTTGTCATCATGTTGTGTTTGGATTGAGCCCTAAAAACAACCACACATGATTAATTAATCATGTGACATGCCCAACACACACTTAGGAGTTCATAGCATATCAACCGCCCCATTTAGTTAAACTTGTCTTGTTCATGTTGGCTCATAAAGCACATGGTCAACCTTCATCACAACAAGACCACAACATACACGCACAAATTGACAGCTTTATCCTTAAGCTTGAAGAGCACCTAAAGAGCTAACAAGTAACAAGAATCGAGAACACCCCACAAGAGAAAGTTCACATATTGGTGAACTGAAAATAACATCTTAATCATCCAAACACCTTTTAATCAACACACAGCAAACATGCTAATGTCCTAAGATAAGTACAAAGCCAAAGCATTGCTAATTGGCCATATTGATCTCCAGTGGTTTAGCTCGCTAAGAGTTTCAAATTACAAAAGCTACTTTCATTATGGGATTAACAAAAGTCACTAAACTTCCAAAGAACCTCAAACTAGAACCCCAAAATTGGTGGCATTGTTAATTGGTAAATATTGATCTAAAATGTTTTAGCTCTCAAACAGTTTCAAAATTCAAAAACAACTAACAAAATGGCATCAAACAAAAGTTAGTAAACTTCTTCTCCATCACAAAAAACCTTAAATCACAACCTCAAAACTGAAACAAAAATAAAACTACCTGAAACAAAGAGAAGGTTTCTTCAGAACCTGAGCCAAACCCATCGTTCAATGGCTTGTCGTCCTCTTCTCCTGCGCCTGATACGTCACGCGAAAGAGACAGAACTCGAAGCCCATTAAAGTGAGAACCTTGGTTGATTCTGAGAGACCCAATTCGCTTACTGGGTAGCTTTAACAGTGAAGTTTGGGGATTGAAAATTGGATGTGCCTCTGGTAAACTGGATAGGAAAACGGAGCTCGAGAGGGCCTCCATAGGAACTTTGGAATTGAATCGACCTGATTAGGGTTTTA
>JAYMTE010001225.1:0-14015 GCA_036897545.1 Pelargonium fulgidum
GGGTACTAAATTGGGTTCAAAATCAAAGTTTGGGTACTAATTCTGGTACAATAAAACTTTAGGTATTAAATTGAGTTTCAGCACAAAGATTGGGTACGATTTTTGTCTTTAACCCTAAAATTAATACCCACCAGTAATCTTTCTAGAAATAGAAATTTGGATAAGTTTTTTTAAAATGATGAAATAACATTCAAGATTTTTAACTAGATTGAGCTAGAAACGACAATTTCGAATTTGGCTTGATAAAGTCTAGTTCGTATCCAACATAAAACATATTACATCATGCTAATCTATCTGTTCAACCACAAAATTGGTATAATCAAATTAAATTTGGAGCAATAGCCAGTTTAGATCCAAGTTCTAGCTCTAGATTGAACCAATATTCTACAGTTTGCCTACCACTTGAAAGTTGGGTGAAGCTTGCAGCTAGATATGGACATTTATTGTTATAATGGTTACATATCTAAAAGTAGTACGCATAATTTTTGCTAGCAGATTCTCAATCGGGATCATTTAGTAAAAATTTCATAATTATATAATTATATTAATATTTAGTAGAACTAATTACTAAATTTGCTTGGTGTAAAAAAAAATAACTAAATTTGTTTTTTTTTTTTTAATAAAAAAAGAAGAAGAGTAAATTACCGTTTAAATATGTAATTATAAAAAAGTAAAAAAATAATGGCTTGAAATAATGAGACAGGGGTCATGACTCGGAATAACAGATCCCCAAACTCAAGCTAAGTAGCTAACGATTAAAAAACACGCTTTTTTAAATGGGCGCAAATTGAACTCTCACCTTCCTTTCCATTCTATTCTCTCTGGTTCTGAGCAACACCATCACATCATCGTCATCGTCGTCGTCGTCATCATCATCTTTACCACCGGTCACTCTCTGTTCTTCTCAATGGCGGCTCTAATCTTTCCCTTTTAGCTATTACCCACTTCACTCCTTGCCACCACCACCTCCACTTCTTTTCGCGTTACTCTGGATGCCAAAATTCACTCACTCTCCTACTGATACCAATGGATCCGCTACTGTTGCTACGCCTTCACGTATCTTCAAGATCTACTACTTCTTCTATTTCCGCTCCCATCTAGCTCCGGCCATTGATTTTATCTCTCCGATGAAGCGCTCCGTCCGCCCCCTCTTCAGCATTCTCCTCCTCGCCGTCTTCGCCGCCACTCTTGGCTGCCGCTCCGTCGTCCGCCGCGGCTTCGCCGACCCCCACCTCCCCCCCCCCCCCCCCCCGCCGCTCTTCAACTCCACCTTCCTCCGATACGCCTCCACGGACATCGCAGAAGCCAAGGCCAAGCTCGAGATCCAGCAGCTCCTCGACGGCAACTTCGCCAGCGTCGGCCGGCTCAAGAACATCCGCCGACACCCACAAACCAGAGCCCAAACCTCGATGCTCTCTTCCCGAATCCCTCTGTTTCTCCGGTCGCCCACTTTTCACCGCCACTGGCTCGATTTCCGGACGCTCTTGCAGGATTGGTCCCGGAAAAAGAAATTTCACCCGGAGATTATGTCGGATTTGGTCAGACTGGTCAAGCACCCCCTGGACCGGCACAACGGCCTGCCGCGGAGCTCCGACAGCCGGTACGCCACCTGCGCTGTGGTGGGCAACAGTGGGATCTTGCTCAACAGCAATTACGGTGAACTAATCGATGACCACGAAGTGGTGATTCGATTGAACAATGCTAGGGTCGAGCGTTTCGAGCGCAATGTTGGGTCCAAGACAAGCCTCTCGTTCGTAAACAGCAACATTTTGCATCTCTGTGCCCGGAGACAGACCTGTTTTTGCCAACCGTACGGCGAGAAGGTCCCGATGCTCATGTACATTTGCCAGCCAATTCACTTCCTGGACTATGCTGTCTGCAATTCGACCCACAGAGCACCATTGCTGGTCACTGATCCTCGTTTTGATGTGTTGTGTGCTCAAATTGTCAAGTACTACTCTGTGAAACGGTTCGTGGAGGAGACGGGGAAGCCATTGGAAGATTGGCCCTCGACCCATGATGGCTCTATGTTCCATTACTCCTCTGGAATGCAAGCTGTTATGCTGGCTTTGGGAATTTGTGATAAAGTTAGTATTTTCGGGTTCGGGAAGTCGGATTCAGCTCATCATCATTATCACACGAAGCAGAAGGCAGAGCTCCGGTTACATGATTACGAGGCGGAGTACACCTTCTACCATGATTTGGTGGAGAATCCTCAGGTGATTCCCTTCATTTCTGAGAAATTCAAGTTTCCTCCTGTGGTTATATATCAATGACTGAAGCTGTGATGGATGGTTGGTTCATTAAAATTGTACTGATCCTCTATGTTCTGTGATGGAAATTTGTTGATAGATTGTGGGTTTGTTCTCAAACCCTATACTACCTAAGGTGGTTTGGGGTGATAGTGTGATACTTAATGTAAGATTGAAATTGATGAATAGAATCTCAAATTCTTCAACTTTGGTTGTGAAGATTGATCTATGTGTGTTTGTGGCTATAAATGCATGATAGAACGTAGTTGGGAGCTATTTTCTCATGGCTGGATCTTTATTTTTTGTTGCATTAATTCTTCTGTTGGTTTGTCTTGTTGTGAATTTACATTTTATTCTCTAACTGTGTTCTAGAAATGAATGATGGGTGAGTAGTCAATTAAAACCAGATCTTAGAACTATTTTTGTGATATGTGCTTGGATTGAGCTTTATTTTTCTGTTAGATACTTCCATGTTTAGCTTGAAAGTTGCTCTATTTCTGTGTTTTGGAAATATTTTAAATGAGCAAATGTGGGGACCAGATGCATACTAAGACAGAGAAGGACCAAGCTTAGTTATATAAACAACAGTTAGAACATAGTCATCTTGTACAAAATCATCCCTTTGCACAACCTTTACATAGGCTTGGCATGCATAAACCCAAGAAAACAAAAAACAAACATCCCTACTCCTTTATACAAGGAGAACCCTAATTTTGATCCGTCTTCTAAGAGCTACTCTTTGGTGTCCATCACCACATCCCTTTCTTCATACTTCACTGCAACCAGGAACCTTATACTCACCTGTCAAAAAGTTGAAAACATGAAATTGCCACTCAAAATCTAAACCATGAGCTCAAGATGAATCTGTGTAGTAGTTGCCTTGTACCTGTTTCGGGTCGTAAACAGCATACTCATTGTACTCGAGCGGGCTGTCCTCATGCTCCGAGGAGATTAAGCAACCACAAGGAACTTTTATGTCATCTTCCATAACAGTGTGCTCAGATTCATCTGTCTTCTTTCTGCCCAGCCCCTTCACAGCCTGCTTTTTCTCCTCCAAGTGCTTCGTATCCTGCTCAAATCACATACCATCAAATTCCAAACAGATCAAACGAACCATTCTCTCTAAATCACCTAGAAAATTAGGTACCTGAGGTGGGCTTTTGAGGTTAATAACTTCTTCACCTCCTTGTGAAACAATAGACAAAATCAAGAAACCTTCTGGTCTGTCTACGGCAGTAAAACCATACCTAGCTGCCTCAGCAGCAGCATCAGTACACACTATTGCTTTGCCAAACTGTACACAGAAAATCACGTTAAAAGCAGGGTACTAAAAACAAAGAAGTCCACATTGTTGCAACATAACAATACCATGTAGCCTGAAACAGGAAGGGAGCAAACAGCTGGTAAAAACCCCTTGTGCAAGTGTCTCAATAAGTTTGAGCTGCGAGTACCTGTACAAAACATGACCATGGAGATTAATGAGCTCATAAGTCATATCAAAGACCGGCAAGGTCCGCGAGGTCAGAATCTTACCACACCATAAAAGTACTTTGTTGGGTAGTTTCTTTATTGCTTCATAAGAAGGGCAAGCATTTGACTGGACAGTGAAAATGTTTTCCACTGATACATTATAGTCCTGAAAAGAGAATGACAAATGAGAATCTCAAGAGGCAAAATTTAATGTCAAAGCAGCTGTGAATCAGATCTTACTATGTCTCCAACTTTGACAGGTTCATATGTTTTCTCCAGATATTTCAGGATCATCTTGTACTCATCACAACCTTTATCTAGCGGAGAGATTGCACAGCCCAGTTTCTTATACCGGTCTGAAAGAGGATCATCAAGTGTAGAGCCAGTCATGTCTCCTATTAGATGGGAGGCCACGTTTATGTCCCGAACAGTCTCTAACGCCGCTGCAGCCTACACATTAGGGAGACAAGAATCAGATTCAGCAACACGACTCTACTAGCAATGAGAACTAGGCCGGCTCGCCTTACATGATCTGCAAGTTCATGATAGTCTCTTAAGATGAAAGGCCTTGTGGAAGGCATGAGAGTGAAGCATCTCTGGCTGAAGTCTAACCAAACAGCCTCAGCCTTCTGTCCTGTCTCTTTCATTGATTTCACTTTCTCAATGAACTGTACTACAACTTCTTCACCTGAAATAGCAGAACAAAATCATTAGTATCTCCTTATATCATTTCATAAGAGAGGGACAGAGATTCTTTACATCTTTGCAGGTGCACATTGGAGAGCATTCCAATTGGAAGCTCAGGAGAGTCTAGTCCCATTTCCATCAAAGCATACCTAGTTTCAAAATTCAAAAGTTCCATTACTATAACAAAACCCTGAAAAATGACAAGGATTTGTTCAATAGCAACATCTAACATGCCTGTAAATTTCCTGGCTGCACAAAACTTTCATGAAGTTCGCAACCAGAGGCTCGAGGTTACAATGCAAGGCCACGACTCCAAGCTGCCTCATTCCAAGCCCTCCATACCTCACATCAACTCCATCATCCTATTTAGGATTACAACAATTATTCATAAGCCACATTACAAGTAGAACAGCTACCAACAAGCAACTGACTCAATATATGTACCATATCTATAGGATAGAACTTTAAGGGTTTCTTCTCAAACTTCTTCTCTCTTTCCCATGGCTCAAACTCATTACCAGTTACTTCTTCAAAGAGCCTTACAAATTCCTTCAAAGCACCATTCTCGTCATCCCGTTCTTCAAGCCTCTCCTCCGCATTCGTATCATCACCCAATCTTGCTTTCTTGTAGTACAGATGCAAGCTCTTCTTGGGCGCCACAATCAGTTGCATGATACAATAGCTGCATCAAGCAAGCAATCCAAATCTAAGCATATCATCATGAAGAAGCAAATTCAACCAAATATAGAAAGAAAGTAATTGGCTACTCATTCAATCCTCGGCCCTGGTCGCATAGGAAGAAGGCGCAATTGTATAGTATCCCATCTTTTTCAAAGATCTTTGCACCTTGATCCCACAACATTGTATCCTTGTAAACTCCTTTCTTCCCACACAACTTAAGCTGCACAAGAAAGTCAAGTTACAATCAAAATCTCACAATGTTCATAACAAGAACATTATGTTAATTAAGGTATTAGATTTTAGATTACTTCTGCTGAAAGTGTTTCAATAGCCTCTTCAGTACTATCTTGCTTATCCAGTGGGATTCCTTTTCCATATGCGGATCGATCCGTGAGAACATCATAAGCATCTAGAGCCTGAGCTTCTTGTTTCTCAATGCTATCAACCAACCAAGCCTCCCTCACTACAGGAATGCTTCTCTCCCTGCAAACATATATCAACCAAAATTGTCATGTTCTAGTCTCAGTTTTGAGTAACATACAAAATATTTCAGCAAAGGTAATGTTAATGCTCACACTGCCTCTGCAACCTTGGAGGATCCACCGCGGTCTCGCTCAGCCGGAGAAACAACTAAGCAAGTAGCACCAAGAACAGAATTTGCAACTTTCCCACCATGTTTCTCAATTGTTCTCTTCCAAGTTTGCTGCAACAACTCAGCAATGACACAACATGAAACAACAGAACATAACAGTACTCAAGAACTGTGCCAAAACCATTAGTAACTCACATGAGTGCGATGTAGACGGCCCGAGAAAGCGATCATCATTCCGGTAAAAGGCTTGTCCGCAGCGATCAAGTCCCTCGGAGGCCTACAGCTCGGGTCTTGACGCTTCTTCAGCAACTAAATCAAAGAAAACACACATGAGATTGACACGAAAAAGCCGGCCCGAGGTAAATTTGCTAGTGTTTAGTGCTTACATCAGAAATGGGAGAGTTAAGGACAGAGTCAGGGAGCTTGATAGGCTCCTGTTTTCTCGGAGGATCTTTAGAGCTGAAGGTGCAAGAAGACCACTCACTTATGAACCCTTTGCAACAATATCTGTTACCAATGCACTCCAAATTGCTACTACACATTGGACATTTCTCTAATGCCCCATAAAACAGCAAGTCTTGGCTGCAAAATTTGTTCAACACAAACTTAATTTAGTACCTACAAATTGCTTAACCTTAACATTAATGGAACAGAGTGAGCTGACCAGAGGGAGACAACAGAAGCATCATTGGAGTCGGAGGAGACATCTTGGCCGTTGGCGGCGAGGACTTGTCGCATTTGATCGACGGAGAGGTGGTCGGAGGTGGCTTTACAAAAATCATCAAACTCCTGAGCAATGTCGTCTGCGGATGGTTGCTGAGATTTTCCATTGGTGTGTCCGTTGTGGTTGTTTTCGGTTTCTTGTTTAGGTTTTTTGGGTGATTGCTCTGCTTCGTGGGTCTTGCTCTCTGCCTTCTGCTTCCTCGTCATGATCACTTTCTCGTCCTCACCGTAAGCATGAGACCTTGTTTCGTGAACCTTCATGTTGTTGTGTTTCGAGCACTTGGGTTGTTTGTGAGTGTGTTGTTGAGTACAATGTTATGGGTTTTGATAAGAAAGGGCATGGAGTTTTAAGGATGGGACATAAAAAACCAGACACGTCTCTCGGCTCCTGCGGCTCCTGCTTATCTGTCACCCTTGCAGCAAGACACGTGTCTGTGATGTGTTGACGTAGCAGACACGTGTCGAAATGGGTGCATTTGACTGCCTAGGCCGTTGACAGGTGCTGTTTGGGGCTGATAGTAAATAATTGGGTTTGAGCAGTTTGGTGTGGAACTTGGCAGCTTCTACGGTGGAAATAAAGAGGCGGAGTATTGATTCGGTACGGCTAGGGGGTCGATGGGTCAGAAGATCAACGGTATTGGTGGGTTTTGGGGTTTGATTACCGACATTTTGTTCCGTCGATATTCGTAGTCATTAATTGGGTCCATGCGGTGTTCGGTGATGCATGTCTGCTACTGACACTGACGGTCGTATTGGGGCATTGATAGTCATTTTCAATTTTGTTTGTTTGGAAATCTATTGACTCCTACTGATGCTCCCTTTTGATCACTTATAGATCTAATCCCTGTTTGTCAAGTCTCCTCATTTAATGGAAAAAAAGTTATTTTATTTTTACTATACAATCTGTTGTTGAGTGGTATTTAAAATCTGTTACGTTGTACATTTTGCGGCATTTAGTCGTCACATTGTTGAACAATAGAGAGAATGATTAGCAACGTCAAAATCCTCTACGCCAAGATTTGGAACGCACAGTGTTATAGATTTGCAACAAATTCAATTTTAGACCCATGTCTGTGTTTTTATTTATTAGTAGTCCATTTGTAATTTGTTATCTAGTTTAATTATGTTGATTTTTTTATAAGAAATTTGAACATTTGACTTTAGGAATAATTCAATATTAGATTTAGAGGGTGTAATTTTATTGTTAGGATGGAACTATCTTGTTCAATTTTGGGGCGAGGTGAGTTGGTCCCTTCCTAATACTTGTTACTGGTGGATTCAAAAATAAATAATTGTTATTGGCAGTATAATTTAACTCGTAGAAAATTTGTAGTGCACACATGCAGTACACAACTTGCATATTATTTTGTACACTCCGCGGATACCAACCCGCGGATTGCGGGTAAGGATTCTAAATCCTCCAAACCGCGGATGCCCGGCCGTGCACACCCTTAGAGCTGAGCTGCTTGATTTGCTTCCTGGCATAAAAGTAAAGAACTTTATGTTCAACAAAATTGTCTTCATTGCTAAGTTTTTGTACATTCAAAAGTGAAAAAATTATTGATGAGAAAGCAAATACAGAGGATAAGGGACTGGAGGTTGGAGTTGATGCACCCTTTCTTGTAAAAGTGAAGAAATGGTAGGGTTTGGTTATTTGGTTGTTTCAATATACATTCATTTTAAGCATTTACTAAAGCTTAGCATATATATACACACATACATATAAATACCTTATTATATAAGTAAATGAAAATATCATCTTCTTTAATTTCCTCTCCCGACAGACAATGGTGGCGGTCCCTAATAACAAAACTGCCTCTCAAATTTTCACACAGCTTTTCACATTATTAGGTCAAATTCCAGCCACTTCAATCTCTAGTGAAAAAGAAAAAAATATCAACTTTAAAACAAACCCAACCTCTAATATAAGCTTCTCTCTCCTAATATGTCAAAAACAACCAGAATCATTCACGATTCTCTACTTTGACAAATGGTTTGGAATGCATATATGTAAACTTAATTTTCTTCACACTCCATGGCTTTTTCAGTTTGGGTTTCATATTCATACACACACATGAAATAAAAGTCCTCCTTCTCACCTAAACTCATTAATTAACTAAGGCATAAGTGTAAGAAAAATAAGAATTAAGGACATGTTGAATGGTTGATTAGTATTTCTATAGTTTTTCAGGAAACAATCTCAAAATAAAAAAATAAAAATAAAAAACAGAAAAACTTGTTAATTTGTACAATTTTCTATTTGAACAACTAGAAATCAAATTTTTTAAGTTCTTCATGTTTTCAAAATTCTGAAGGTTATCAAAAAAACTAGTAAATAAAAACGAAAACATAAAATAAAAACAATGTTTTACGACTAAACGAACCCTAATTTACTTCATATAAATATCACGAAGAAGAAAAGGATCACAACGAAGTTCTTACAAATATAAAAAAGATCACCGGTGAGTAGTGAAGCGGAGAAATTTCCTAATAAGTTAGAAGAAAATTCATCTACTTCACCACTTGAAGGTAACCCTAATCACCTTATTAATAACTACTAATTCATAATCAAGCAAAACCCTTAACAATTCAAGAAACTATACTAGCTATCTCATATCTATACTTATCATCACCATGCAAATGCTCCATAGCAAACCGCTCCCTATACATGCACCTCCTCAACTCCTCTAAGAAGATGCTAGTTGTTTGAGAACTTTTTGTTACCGAGCACGAGCATGTATGCAATAGTTCAGTCGAGCTAGCTAGTTGAAACATATATTAATTGATATCAGAAGTCATGAGTCATGAACTCATCGTCATCTTCGGAGCCCGTGATGCACTCCTTTTCGTCTTCGAATCCATCGAGAGAAGGGTGTGGGGAGTGACCCTTCCCGAAAGACCTAATGTGGTCCTTGAGTGACCTCTTGTGCTTGAAGTCCGAACCGCAAGTGCAATACCAAAGCTTCCCACAATTCTTTTCGTGGGTTCGCCAATCTCCTTTGACCGCGAATGTTTTTCCACAGTATTTCCGGCACGCGAAGGGCTTGGATCCGTGCTTCCTCTTGTAGTGTGTTTGGAGGGTCCTGAAGTCTTTCAATGGCTTGGCTCTTGGGTGGTTTATGTTGTTCTTGCACCCTTGAGCGCAACAATAACATGGAAGCCTCAGCATTGCCGCGGGTTGGCTTCCTTTTAGGGATTCCGGTCCTTTCCTATACTCGGATCCATGTCCCCACATGTGCATCTGCAAATTTATCGTCGTACGTAAAGCGAGATATGTCAATCTCGACATAAAAATGTTATATGCAAGCATTTAATTAGTTAATAGAGAACTGTTACAGACAGCTGCTTATGTCATTTCATCTGAACTCTAATATATAATGCCTCTGACCGTTAGTTAAATGCCAAGTTTATATACTCCTAAAAGCCGAATTTGAGTTATGAATATATGGCTCAGCTATTGTATTAAAGATTGCAATATGGATTTGTCTTCTACGTTGGGTAGCTAGCTAAGGTATATGTGGAAGGTCAATTTTCCATTAAAAAAAACTGTCTTCTAATTTGGAATGATTTGGTATGTGAATATAAAACAATATCATGAGAATCCAAAGCTACAAATTACTCTCATTTGCCTAGAGAATTTTGCAACATTGTGTAACTTTATCCCTTAACAATTATTACTTTGATTAGCCCACTAATGCATTTTTAGTTTTTAATATAAGCAATTAACCTACCGCCACCCGAGGATTCCTTTCTTCCCCAAGTTTTTTAACGAAAAGAACATAATGGAAGACTGAGAAAAAGAGAGAATAACAAACAAACAAATTCAGAACATAATGGAATATAAGGCATATTTAGTTGTTGAGTATTTATCATTTTGTCTAAAGGAGTATATATATAGTATGCAAAAATCTTTGTATTTACTAATTCAAAATTTTGATTTTCTTTCGGAAAAAAATTAATTAATTTTTTTACATTTTCTTAATTTAAACTTTTTTGAACGGCTATCTTAATTTAAAAATAAATAAAAAAATGTGTTTTCTGGATTTTTCTACAAAATAGGAAATAGAAAATGACAATTGTTTTTTTTTTTTTTTTTTTTTAACTAAAGGGAGTATCCATTTTCTTGTGCACAAATGCATTTTTCTAATTATAACGATGACTGATGTTGCATTGGAAGGCATAATTAATTTTCATAGAATTAACATCTATATAGTTAAAACAGATTACTTTTTTGTGAGGTTCATATAAATTCTACATTTGGATTGCTTATCTACTCTTAAAAATGAGTCATACTAGCTAGGTACATATTCAACTAAATCAATCTTATAAAAAATTATAGAGAATATGTTGATACCAAGCCTCAATATCTTGAAAACAGAAAACGGTAATTAAAGAGTAGTAATCAGGAATATACAAAATATGAACTATGATTAATTAATAATGAAACTATCCAACCTATACAACAATTTAGGATTATATTAACTGGGCTGTTTTAAAAAATATGTGGATATGCTCATGAAATAAATGATTTTTCTTTTGCAAATTTTTTGAAAAAAGTTGGAATAAAAACAACTGACCTGCATGTTGTTGTACCTATTGAAGGTCTTGCTGCATATGGAGCAAGCAAACTGCATGGGACCAACTAGGATCTGAGCTGGTGTTGGGATCCAAAACCTTCTCTCCTGAATATGGAAGCTTTTCTTGATCATATTAATGGGTTCTTGATCTTCACCTTCCATGTTGATATTAGGCAAACCAATGTGCAAAGCCACTGTAACCTTCTCTTCTTTATAAATTACATCTTGATCAGGATTGTTACAAGCAATAGAGCTCTTGTTATTATAATCTTGCACTTGCTCCTCCTTCAAGGGTTTGGTGTCTGAGAGCCTGTTAAGAAGTGGCAAGCACTGAATTGTTTCACATGATGTGAATTGAAGATGTTGATGGTGAGAGGTTACAGAAGATGGGGTAGGAGGAGAAGATGAGTATGGCTTCAACCATTCAATGAAAGTAGTTGGATTTTGGAAGAACAAGTTCTTGCTCTCCACATGATGATGATGGTAATTTCTTAGACCCATATTGTGTGAGAGAAAGAGAGCTTGTTAATTTCAATCTCATCAACGTGGTTTATATCCAGACTTTTGTGGTTGATTGGCAAAAAGAGGTTTGGTTTGTCTTTTGGAAAATTTTGATTTTTCAACTTGTTTGTCCATTGAAATTTGGCCTTTTGTTTTGGTTAGTGAGTATGAGAAAGTAATGGTGGGGTTTTGAGAAAATGACATGCAAAATTGGTAGACTCACTGGATGAAGAGAATCCTAGAATAGTGTCCTCATATACATTACAAACTATGGCCTCTCTTTTTGAAAATTAATATGTATGTATTTGTTTTATGAAATTTGGGTATTTTACCTCTCTATGCAATCCATGCTCACACTTCATTGACATTGAGTAGGCTATGTGTCATCAAATGGGTAAATTTTGAGTGTATTGGTCCACACCTAAAAGCTGAGATGGAAAAAGAAACAAAGTGAATAATCATCATTCTAAAAAAAAGATGACTATTTAACAAAGACATTTTAGTACTCTTACAAGAAAATACTTCTATCATCTCAAAATAATTAGTGTAATATTTGCCAAGTATTTTAAACCATGATTTTTTTTGTTAGCAGACGTACAAACACCAAGACTTGAAATTAAAGCTTCGAAAGACAAAGAGAAATTAACATTTTATTCTATTAATATCTATATAGGAGTAATAAGTTAACGTCCAATAAATTTATTAGAACACAAACTCATAAAAATTCATATATAAATATGAGTACGCAAAAGTAAGGTAATATTTGAGAGAAAATGACACCCCTCCAAAAACTATATGTGCAATCTTTATCTGGTAATTGATGATTGAAGGTGAGCTTATGCTAATATTTTATAGAAAGGCCGACAAGATCATGCCACGCGGATTTTCAGGAAATAAAAACAATACTACCTCTTAACTTTCTCTCATTCTCCTATTTTTAACCCTTTGCTTTTGTATTTTATCACTACTTTCCACGATTCTCTTTTGTTTTTCCCTACCTTTTTTTTTTTGTCAAAAATCCTCGTTTACAAACTTTTTCCCACTTTTCTTGTTTACTTATTGATGTTTTATCGTTTTATCACAATTAATTTAGTTTTAAAAGGTTGACGCGTGTATAAGGCAGTTATACAATGACGTGTCTTATAGAAGTGAAATGGTCTAAATACAAATATGTTCAGAATTCTGAGTTGAGTATATCCTCTAATCAAGAATTGGAGACGAAACCAAGGATCTCATCATTGGTTGCCCAATATTATAAGCCAAATTTAAGTGATGTATGCATTTGAGACATCTTAACAAAGTGTTAGAATTGAACATTCTTCTTACATGACCCGATCAATTTGGTCAGACACTCAACTCTTTAACAATATGAAGCTTCACTCTTTGACAACATAAAAAAACTAAAAGTTCTGTCCTCCCTCTCTATTTACCCAACCAACTATCCAAAGGGATGCACAGCTCAGAGACAAAACTTCAATTGGTTATCCTACCTTAAAACCTCACCCTTGGAGGCTAAATCTTGGCGCTCCACAAAGAAGTCACTCGTGAAGATATCTTTGCGTATGCACCCCTTGTTCTCCCAAAAGAGTGTCAAGCCTAGCGAGCCCCATGCATGTACCCTAAATGAGGTTCTTATTATCTTTGAGAAGCTTATATATCTGGAACACGATTAATTTATGATGACGCTAAATGTCCAAAAAGACTACCGCACAAAATTTTATCACGCAATTCTCGACTTCCAAACTTTTTTTGGCACTCTATGTTGTATTCATCAGTGTAGTACTTCAAATTTGAGTTTCAGAAATATTTATGTTTATACATTGAAGACAAAAAGTTCAAAAATCAAAAGTATATCATAGTGTTAAATATGTACTTACTAGTTGCAAACCCGTGCAATGCACGGGATGTGTTAAATGTTGTTCCAGTACTGTTTGGAGAATGATAACCACAGGAACACGACTTAAAGTAGTGAATGAAGCTATGTCCATAGACTTATGCCCCCACGTCATATTTAACTTTCTAGCCTATGCATGCACTACATGATTAAAAATTCACAAAATACCCACTCGTGAATTCGTGATGCTTCTAAACAATCATCTTAATTCACTTTTAATTAATAATGTTACATGAAAATGGGAAAGTTTTTTTTGTAATTAGATGACAACTTTATTCTTGACTAGATTACAACTTTATGGTATAAATGAAACATTTTATTTTTAAATGGTGGACATTGCATAACAAAAGCAGCCCGTGATTTTATTTTTTCTTAAAGAAAACCCACATAACTTCATTCAAGCATGAGCAAACAATGTGTGAATTCGATTTTCCGACATATGAAATTCAACGTGACTTAAAATTAATTTGATTTAGTTTAATTATTTTTTTAAAATAGATGGATCAACAAATTTGTTATTTTGCATTATAAATTTAAAATTTATCTAATCAAATTCAAAAGGTTTTTTTTTTTAATCTAATCCAATTCAATCTTTTTTTTTTTGAAGGAGAAATGCTCGTACTTCTTATTGATTCTTC
>JAYMTE010001226.1:0-14013 GCA_036897545.1 Pelargonium fulgidum
TTATGAGTTCAGCTGAATATAGTTTGTTACAACAATTTAAATTACTCAGTTAATGTTCATGCCGATTATAATTTATTATGATCAGCATTGAACATCTAATGAACGACAATATGAATGATTAATATTATTAACATATTTCTTAAATACTCCATGCCCATTAAGTAATTTTGACAGTTAATACCTCACTACATTTGTTTTTATCCAAACATACTAAACACAAAAACTCAACTTTTTGAAACAGCTCCTTACAATTCCTTACATTCTCCCTGTAGCGTCACCAAACAAGGCCTAAACATGTATTGATTCATTTATTTTACCTTCGAAAGAGTCGAAACAGTGAAAATATGAAATGTGATGTAACTCATGATACATTATATAGTTTGAGCTATATAAAGGTGATTTTTTTTTTTTTTTTTTTTTTTTTCCATTTCTCCAAACCCTAATCTTTATCGAATCCGAAGAGCTTCGACACCTTCTCGGGATCAAGGTTTCGGAAATCCAACGTAGACATAGACCTTCGAAATTGGGCCGATCCGTTGCCTTTTCTGTGATTGATAATATCTGTTATCGAAGCTTGCAAGAGAGTGAAGTTTTGGACATTTTTCATGGCATTAGGATGTGCCTCAGTTCGCGGGAACCGGTTCTGATTCGAGTGAGAGACGGGAGAAAGGGACGATGGCAAGCTGATCTGCTCGTGTCTCGACGAAGGTTTAAAGCTCGATGAGGCACTGCTGCTCGCACTGTGACCCGTCTCTAAGCTGTGCAACATTGGCTCTGCAATATTGTACTTGTCCTGTCCAAGAAGACAAAATAATGTTTATAAAAGAAACGCTAGGATTTCAGCTATTAGTTTGAGCTATGAGGTGCACTTTTCACCTCTTTAGAATAGTCGAGGTCTAGTTTCATTTCCTCGGTTTCTTTATCGTCTTCGTTATCTTCTTTGGCGGGTTTTGCGCTGGGCTCTTTCTTCCCGGAGTCTTCGCGGGTTCTTCGGGGTTGCTTTTTCTTCGTACTCCTGCGCCTGTAAAGATGTAAGAGCAATATTTAGATCTAAGGGCTTGTTTAGTAACACTAGTGAAGAACTGTGAGGAGCAATTTCGAGAAGTTGAGTTTCGTGAATAATATATTCAGATGATAACACTAAAGTTATAACAAGTGTTGAAGGTACCAAAATAGACATGAAATAGGTAAAAATGGGTAATTAAACTTTAAAAGGTTCAATTGACCTTGTCTATCCAAACAACATTAAACATTTTAGAACTTAGCATAACATAACAAACTTGGACGATCGAAAAATTAGGATGACCCAATCTGCATTTTACGGGAACTTTTTTGCAAATTTAGAGATTCATTCAAATAGTAGATATAACATGAGGGCACAAAGGTAATTTACACTCTCTCTCATTCTTCAAGGAGAATAAAGATTTTATATGAGACATTAACAAGTTTACGTTAAAATTAACTTTTTAAAGAGATTTGCTGGAACTTGTCTCCCTTTAAAACTCTTTTACCAAACAGAGACGAGTCAAGTATACAAATCACATCATTTAAGGAGACACTAGTGTTATCAATTCAAACACTAAACCATAATTTGTTCTACAACGCGTTCCTAAGATCTTCCCGACTTCTTCAGAAACCCAAGGTATATATTGAGTACAAAAGCAGTCCGTAAAATTGATATGAAAATTGAAACAGAGAGATACAGATTCTATACTAATCACTTACTTTTTGCGATCAATGGTTACAATTGGCTCATCATCCTCTTTGTACATCATTGGCATTTCTGAAATGTCACATGCCAATGGACTTGAACTAAAGAACTGCAAAGCAACACACATAATCATGAGAAAAATAAACTTCACTATGCCTGCAAATCCGAGTATTAGTACTGACTTGGTTTTGCAGAGCAACCGTAGCAGTGCCACGGTGTAGCGGGTCCAGTGCAAGAAGTGTGACGAGGAGACCCAACGAAGAAGCCGGGAAATCCCGAAACGCTTCTTGAAAACTAGGTTTGTAGTGATGTGGTGGTCGGAAACTTGTTTGCAGCTTCGATCTTTTCCAGTAATCCTCCGAGGGTGAGCCACAAAGTTTAAAGATCCTATGAAGCTGCTCAACCTGAATGAATGTAGGAAAAAAAACTATTGTCAAATTAGGAATGTGTAGGTTGGGGAGAGGTGTCCCGGGTATGCCAAAATGGGCCTTATAATGCGTCACCGCCTTACAGTGAGCCCACCAAAAAGAATCTACACTAGAAGACTCACAGTAGATGACGTCAGACGCAAGTCAAGAACATCAACCACATAAGATTGAAAGAATAAAGAACTCTTGTTACTACAAATAATAACAAGAGAAATAAAACTCTAGAGACTGAGGTTTCCCTGAGATATATCTAACTTAGGCGTTGAAGGGGTTTCAACTGAAAGAACCTTATTTTGCAGGTTTAGGTGTGAAGAAAAAAAAGGAAGAAGTTCTCGAGGTTCGCTTGAAAAGAGTTTTGGAGTAACAATGTCCGCATTGTGAACTTGCACAATCGTTTTGTTAGTTTCGAATGCATTTTGAAAAAGTTCAGTCCACCACATGTATAAAGTCTTGTCTTTACTTCTGCATAGAGACTTTTTTAATTCGAACCCTAGCTTCACCGTCACAAATATGATGGTATGTGACTTTCTTTACCGTTACTTTTGTACAAAATTGAAAGACAGACAAAATACTTATTTTGGGATGGAGAGAGTATATGACTTTCTTTACCTCAGTCCGGCCAGGCATGATCGGTCTTCCAACGAACATCTCTGCTAACAAACATCCCGCGCTCCAAAGATCAATCCCGACTCCATAATCTGTTGAACCTAACAATAACTCTGGAGCTCGATACCACAGTGTCACAACTCTGCTCGTCAAAGGACGCTTTTGCTTATTCGGATTGAAGAAATTCGCAAGCCCGAAATCTGCAATCTTCAGCATCCCATTTCTATCTATCAGCAAGTTTGATGCCTTAATGTCCCGGTGTAAAATCCCTCGTTCGTGGCAGTGCTCGAGACCCGAAAGAAGTTGCTGCATATAGCTCTTCACCTGCACTTCCAAGAAGAAAAAAAGATGTCAATTGCTCAAAATGTGCAGGCAAATGAATGGTTTGCTACCTGTGGCTCGGTAAGTCTCTCGCCTGGGCGGGAGATGATTCGGGTTAGATCCGATATCATAAAGTCGAAAACCAAGTAAAGACTGTATTGCATTCTTGAAGTTGCAAGTCCTTCGAGCTTGATGACATTGGGGTGATCTAGTTTCTGCAGGATCATGATCTCTCTCGCCATGAACTTGATGCTCTCAGGCTCTGATGTGTCAAACCGGACCTTCTTCAATGCAACAATCTTTTTGGTGTCCCTGTCTCGAGCTTTGTAGACATTGCTATAGGTCCCCTGCCCGACCTGCACCACGAAGAATCCAGTTGTTGATCGATAGTGTGTCAGAAGTATTAAGGTTTAAGTGAGAGAAACCAATTGTTGATCGGTACATACATGTCCATGTTAACAAACTTTATCTATACTAGTGTGTTAGAAGTGTCGAGTGTTTCATTCATGTCTATTGTAACAAACTTCAACTGTATTAGTGTGTGTTGGAAGTATTAAAGGTTAAACGAGAGAAACCAATTGTTAATCGATTCAAACTTTGACGTGTCTTCCCTATCCAATTAAGATATAGTTTCTTTATCATAGATTTAAAGATATCTTTCAATTCATGTCTATGGTAGCAAACCCCAATACTAGTGTGTCGAAATATTAAGGGTTAAGCGAGAGAAACTAATCATTGATCCATTCAACTTCTCTATCTAATTCGGGTATGGTTTCTTTACTATGAATTATGCATGTAAAATTCATAGATTCGCGTGATCACAATGACATTATCTTGAACATTTACTGTCAAACTAACAACGAGTACACGTAAATTACATGTACCTTCGCGAGCTTCTCATAAGAATCCGCGCTCTTCGGAACCAAACCAGCAAGAACCTCTTTAGGGATGTTATCAACAAGCCACTTAGGCCATCCATCAATGAGCTCATCAGCAGCAATTTTCCTCAGCATGTTCCTCTTGGAACCTCTCTTACTCCCACCTTCACTTCCATTAGTCTTGTCCCTCTTCTCTCCTTCATCCCGGAGCTCCGGCCTAACACCGGGCTGTTTCAGGGCAGCTGCAGCCGGGGCATCCCCCTTAACATGATACCCGTTATCAACTTTGAGCTTGTCGAGGCCTCGGGGAGGCGAGTACATGGAAGCCTTGGCCTGAACACACCCCATAGAGCTGTGTTTGAGATGGGAAGAGAAAATGTAGGTTCCGAACAGGAATGGCCGATTGTACGAGGAGGATCGAGGCTCCGATGAGAACGAGGGACATTAAAGAACATGTTGTGGTGTAAAAAAAATGGTGGCGTTAGGAACTAACGGATTGATGTGAGCTATGGTTTTTTGATGAACAAGAAATGTGTGGAAAGTGGTGGAGATGTCCGCCGCGGTTTGGCCGGCATTGGTTGGAAGTATGGAAAAGGAGTGGACATTCATTCTATTTTGTTTGTCTCCGGTTTCTCCGCTTTGGGGATTGAGGGGGATTGCCCCTTTTTAATATGTTATCGACTTGCGTGTTAACAACTGAATGGAACGAGATACGAACGTTGGTTCGAGGTCTTGCTCAATTTCACGAGCTTGGAACGGTTTTAAAACACTTTGAGATGTATAGAGCGATTTAAAATAAAATATCATTAATGGTGTGTTAATTAGTAGAATATGACACGTCGGTTATTTTCACTATTGACTTGGGATAAGCACATCGAGCCTTGTGTTCGGTATATCCTATAATATGTATAGAAAGAGAAAAAAGAAGAATATGAACCAAATTATATAATATTTCATGAATGATTTCACCATATCACGACACGTCATGCATATGATATGTCTTATAATCAGAACTTCCGTTTATTTGTTTAGAAATTAATTGTGCATGAATTACCAACCATTTTTATTTTTGAGTTTTTAACTGGTTAACATCCAATTAAATAAAACAATAAACTATTATCAAAATTATAAGACTACCCAAATAGTAATGTTCCATCAAGATGAAGAAATCCACAAATAAGAAAACAATTTCGGGGACCCATGACGACATAGTTATGGCGATGAATATCAGTGACTGCATACTTATTGCAAAAGTACTAACCAAACAGACCATCAAGCACGTGGGTCAACTGATAGGAGTTGTTCCAGCATAACTTGGGGTCTCGAGTTTAAGTATCAGAAAATGCAATTGCGTTAACATTTAATAGGAAAGGCTTTGCCGTCCTCGTGGTCCTACCCGGCTCAAATGAGTATTAGTCTGAGTGTGGTAGAACACATAAAAAGTGTCAACCCTCATGATTTAGACCCAAAAAAAGTATTAACCAAATTTCGATTCATTCTTCAAAGTTATCTTTTACTTGCATCCACTCAACACTTATGATATGATGGATGTTCCAATTTTTTTTGAAGTTTTCAACTTTGGACATGCAATAACTTACATTTTCCTCAATAATTTACATTTTCCTCCACTTTACCTGTTGCAACAGATAAGCCCGGCCACGTCAACGGTCTCCTCCATATATGTGTTGCCACAACAGTCCAATTTGCCACATCAGATCTCCACCTCAGCATTTGTATTTAAGATTAAATATTTATTCTATTTCAACAAGTAAAAAATCAAAATTAATTTAGTTAATTCAGGATTTATTTATGCATTAAATAAGATAAGGAAACATTGGCAAATATTATTTGGTACATCTGAACCCATCTTGTATTTGTCAAAGTACTTGTAACTTTCAAATCTGCATCTTTTATTTGGTCAAACTACTAGTCACTTTCAAATCTGCACATTTATTAGGATATTTGAAATAATTGTAGTAAACAATAACAAAATAATAATAATACAAATTAGAAAGTCAGCAGCAACCCACCTCATTGAAAACCAAAAAATAAAACAAAGCAAGAAAATCCCATAAAAATATAGTTTTTTTTAGCAACACAAAAGCCGTCAATATAATTTTTATCAAGAAAATTAGATAAAATAACTTCTGTTTTCAAAAAACGCAACACACTCCATAACACCCTAAAAATATACTATACTAATGAGTATATAATTTACATTAAATATAAGAGAACAAAGAATGTAGACCATTATTTTTGGTATTGACTTAGTGAATTCAATTATACATGCAACAATTTGTTAAATTTTTATTGTAATAGATTACATTTATTAATATTTTAAAAGGGAGATTAAAATACGTACGCTCATAAAAAAAAATCAAATGAAAAATAAAAGAAAGCAAGAAACAAATGCGTACAATGACATGAGATAACATAGATCGACACAACAACCAAAATGATTGCACTACGATCTTGGAGAACACTGATTCTCGCCCCTTGAGGATGCCATTGAAGACAAAATTGGTCCACACCAAACGGGAGAGTTATGAAAAGAGTTGTTCATTGAAAATATATGAGAGATTTTTATCCATATAGGCTCAAGATCAATTTGTGAAAGCCGTATGTTAATCTAAATTTTGCAATGTGCTATTATATATAATTGTATTGAGTTTTAACATAAACCGAACGCTTTATAATTTAGAATTCTCCATCATTAATAGAATCACGTACTTATATTATAGAGAATGAATAATATGAGTCAAACTTATTTGAATTATTAAACCGGCTAATACAACAATGACATCACCTTAAATTTCAATTATACTCATCTCGAATGCAAAACGTCTGTGAGTTTATGCTCTCTCTGTTCATTTTACTTTCTTATTGTGCAAGTAAACATATTTGACAAACACTTCTCTTAATAAATGATATTTTGCAAAGACCCAAAAAATTCCTCTTACCAAACAATTTTGAATTGCTACCGTCAGCAATTTTATATTAATTTAACCGTTGGTTTGACCCAGAAGATAACACCGATCTCCACCTTCTAAATAGGCGGCTCTAGTCGACACCTGAGATTCAATTCATCTCCATCAACCTCTCTCACTGTCGCCGATCCCAATTCTGGTTCGCCACGACAATGAACCAGAAACACCCAAAACCTCACCTTCCATATTGGCCATGGCAGATAGTACTGATCACCACAACCATATTGCTTTTTCCGCAAGCAATCTCCGTCGATTTCGTCTTCAACGGCTTCAACTCCTCCGAGCTCGAGCTCTACGGCTACGCCGCCCTCGAATCCCGCATTCTCCGCCTCACTAACAGCACGACCTTCACCATCGGTCGCGCTCTCTACAAATCCAAAATACCCACCAAAATTCCCAACTCCTCCCATGTCCTCCCTTTCTCCACCTCCTTCATCTTCTCCATGGCTCCGTTCAAGAACGCTCTTTCCGGCCACGGCATCGTCTTCCTCTTCCTGCCCTTTTCCGGCATCGAGGGCGCGAGCTCGTCGCAGCATCTGGGTCTCTTCAATTTCACCAATAATGGCGATCCCAGGAACCACGTCTTCGGGGTCGAGTTCGATGTGTTCGCGAACCAGGAATTCAATGACATCAACAACAATCATGTGGGTGTGGATGTGAATTCGCTTACTTCTCTGGCGGCGCAGCCGGCTGGTTATTGGCCTGATGACGGTGCAGGCAAGGTGTTCGACGAAATGCCGCTGAACAACGGGAGGAACTACCAAGTCTGGATTGAGTATTCGGATTCTGTTTTAAATGTTACTATGGCTCCGGCGGGGACTCGAAAGCCGAGTAAGCCGCTTTTGAATGTTTCTCTTGATCTTTCTGTGGTGTTTGAGGATTTTATGTATGTTGGGTTCACAGCTGCTACTGGTGCTTTGGTGGAGACTCATAGGATTTTAGCTTGGAGCTTTAGTAACTCCAATTTTTCACTGAGTGAAGAGCTGGTCACTACTAGTTTGCCATCATTTGTGCTTCCAAAAGCTTCCCTTTTCAAATCCAAAGGATTCATTGCTGGAATCACAGTCGGAGGCTTGCTTGGGATTGTGTTTTGTGTGTTTTTAACTCTGGTTTTCCTCCGGAGGAAGAAGAGGAGAGCCCGAGAGATGGCGGATATGGAAGAGTGGGAATTGGAGTACTGGCCCCATCGGATAGCGTACCAAGAAATCGAAGCTGCAACAAAAGGGTTCTCAGAAGAGTACGTGATTGGTATTGGAGGAAACGGTAAGGTTTATAAGGGTGTATTGGGAGGGGCGGAAGTTGCAGTGAAGTGCATTTCTCATGAAAACGACGAAGGGTTGAGAGAGTTCTTGGCGGAAGTTTCGAGCCTAGGAAGGTTGAAGCATAGAAGTTTAGTGGGTTTGAGAGGTTGGTGCAAGCGAGAGAAGGGGAGCTTTATGTTGGTGTATGATTATATGGAAAACGGAAGTTTGGATAAGAGATTGTTTGACTGTCAAGATGAGAGTAAGACATTAAACTTCGAGGATAGATTGAGGATACTAAAAGACGTGGCTTCAGCGGTCCTGTACTTGCATGAGGGGTGGGAGGCTAAAGTTCTTCACAGAGACATCAAGGCCAGCAATGTTTTGCTTGACCGAGATATGAACGGGAGGCTTGGGGATTTCGGGTTAGCCAGGATGCATGATCATGGACAAGTTGCTAGCACCACTCGCATAGTTGGGACAGTCGGGTACTTAGCTCCAGAAGTGATTAGGACTGGGCGAGCATCAGCACAAACAGATGTCTTTGGATTCGGGGTTTTGATCCTAGAAGTTATGTGCTCTAGGAGGTCCATAGAGGAAGGGAAGCCGCCTTTGGTTGAATGGGTGTGGCAATTTATGGCTCCAAATCATCAACTCGTAGATGCCATCGACCAAAAAGTGAGGTCTAGAACGGGGTTCGATGAGGATGAAGCTGAGCGGGTGCTTCAGCTAGGATTGTTGTGTGCATACCCCGATCCTAGTGCCCGACCAACCATGAGACAAGTCGTGAAGTTTTTGGAGGGTAAGAATGAAGCATATGACTCAGAAAGTGAGGAGATGGATAATAAGTATTTGCTGCAAAAGTTGAAGTCCAAGAATATGGTATTCAACGATAGTCTAAGTTTTGGTTACTCGTCGCATCCAACTTTTAGCGACATTCGACATTCCCTGAACTCTATGGTGTCACTCTCATGGTCCAATACTTCAGTGGAGGGTAGGTAAATGTATGGATCCTTGTTGAGCTTCATGTGTAATTTGTATGAAACAAGGTTTTGTATCTGGGTTTTGAGCATTTTTTTAGAAGGAGCTCTGCATTTGTATGATTTGTACATGCATTGATTCACATGTGTGGTATTAGACTTGAGTGATGTATAAAGATTGACATTTTTACATATGTATCTATACTTGCAACTTTTCTTTTTTACACCTGAAGGGATGCGAGGCTCGAACTTGAGACCTCAATGGTCTTCTTATGACTGCTCCATCAACTAAAAATGGTATGGTTACCATAAAACACACATCCACTCTCAAAACCAAAGAAAAAATTGTTCATCTTTCTTTTTGTAATGTGCAAAAAGCCAAAAACCAGAGGGTCTCAGAGACAACAGAATCTAAAATAAGGTATAATGACCATCTCCTTGCACACAGCTAAAATTCCTCAAACTTAACAAGGTACACTTACATCAAACACAAAGCCAGTGATTTTATCTTCTTTTCAACCAACACTTGTCCATTAAATTTGACAGAATTACAAACTCCTGCCAGATATTGTTTAATCATCAGGACAACCTTTACAATCATTCTTTTTTTCTTTTCTTCCTTGTCACTTCCAAGACTAAAGTTCAGTAAGGGAAATCATGATTAGGACTATCCGCATGCATGTCCATGAGAGTATCGTTCGAGCTAGGGGAATTGGTATCCCTGTTTTGGTTATGAAGATAGTTGGTGTCGTTGCTTCGAGGAGTAGTGCCCTGTGTCAAGTGATAGTGCTGAAGGCTCCGACGAACAGGACTGGAGAGAGCATTTGAGAAAACATTGTTTTTAGCTTGTTGTTCAGAATGCCCAGATCGGACTCCCTGCCCTCCAATTGTACAAACAGATGGATTAGAAGCAACCGAGACATCTGAATGTGATGCAGTTTGGGAATGCTGCTGTTGAAACGGTAGCCTGGGTGACATTGGGGGCTCCTCGGATCCATAGTCAAGCTCATTCTACAGTACAATAACTTGAAAAGGTTAGTGATCCTATGCAATCTCATTACACACCATTTACAAGTATATTATTTTATAACTTACATAAATCGATTGATTCCAAATCCAGCAACGAAATGTTATAATATATTATATACATTCAGGAGCAGTAATTCAACAGTTATTCAGTTTAGACATGTATCATAGTCTTGCGGATTCTTGTTAAGGGCTGCAAATCTAGGCTTGCAGCATCCATCTCCTAGCCATTCTGCTCTGATTAACTTTTCACCCTTCATGTTCTAATTTTGACCGTACTCACAATATTTATGTTCATAGCAACCTTGTGATCTTCTTTAGATGTAACTAAGCTCTCATCATATACTATCACTCAATCTTCCTTTGACCTTTCTTTTTGCATCTGCTAACTTCAATTTATCATTAAAGGCAGAAAATAATTTCATTCATGTCCACCTTGCAATGCCATTATTTGATTACAAACTCACCCCAAATAAAGCAAAGAGACTACCAAACCAAACTGGTTATATTAGATTTCACATATTAGTACAATAAACTCACTTTAAACAAAAAAAATAATTCATTTCCGGGTTTACTTAGATATAATGCAATCAGTCTGTCATTTATAGCTGAGCTAGCAAACACATCCCATATAACACATTGTATTAAGAACCACAAGGATATACCAATTCCACAAGAGAATTCCAAACCTTATGTCCTATGGGCATCCAATTTGAAAGCCAATTCAACTTCTAAAATTATCATCCTCTACCTTTTGGCACACCCGTAAGGATCTCTAAAACTATGCCAAATTGGTCAGAATAAGTGGCTTGGTTCACTGAATAGGTGGTGGATGCAAAATTAATATCAGAACCCACAACCACTGACAATCTAAGCTGAAAAATTAAGCTGCATACTCATCAACATGAGAACCCTTTTCTGTACAAGTTACATCAACTATATGAATCAAAGGGTAAAACACAGACTGCCAAAAGACAATTCACTAATTACTAACTGTTTATACTTGAATAACTTGAGCTAGATATAATTCTAAAATTTGAGAGAATCTAGCAATAACAGGGAGGAGGTTACCGCCAAAAGTGATGCAATAAGAACAATAAATTTTGAGTTGGATATATCCACAAGCTCAACAATCAGAGGAAGAAACAAAAATATCAAGATTGAAAGTTTAATAACCTGCAAATAGGCAATTATATCAACTGTAGGAACTCTTGATCCTTCCTCTTGTTGTCTCAAAATCCACTGATATAGCTTTTCCTGAAAGAAGAAAGAAGAGGAAAATGATGCTGAAGGGGTCAGTACAGACCGTAAACAATGTCAGACTAGCTCAAAATGAGAACCAACATATGCAAGCAAACTGGAGCAACTAATTTGCAACAAGAGTGACATCTAGACCTTATTTGTTATTTAAAGAGAAAGGAAAAAGATGTTATAGAGATGTACTGAAGAAGACAAACTTGTTACATAAGCCCAAAAGACAAATAACATCCGTTAAGGTCACATTGCCTCTACCGCACAAGCCGCTAGGACGCCAAACCAAGATGGCAAGCGCTCCTAGAAGCTCAAGTGACCCTTGATTATGCCCATGACCTAAGTGGAGGCCTCAAACCATATGCTCAGCACATGCCCCACATCTCTACCAACCAATCACACGACATCATGTTGTCCACCTTTGGTCGTAAGTATAGATACTCCATCTCTTGGAGAAAGAGGGGAATTCATTACTTACATTCTCAAATCTCAATTCTCATTCTCTCTAAACTTGACAGTGTTCACTGGAACCATTGTGACAAAGATCTCATTCTCACGCAAGATTTGTATTCCCACACTTCCACCTGACAGTGTGTTTCACGTGTTTCAGAACCCAGGACCCATCTCAAGTATCCGAGGAGACAAAGAACCCAAGCTCAAACTAGGACCCAATACCTAGAAATCAAACCGAGGATTTGAAAAAAATGCAAGCAATGAACCTCAACTACTCTACCTAAACACGAAGACCAAAAAAACAGCCGATCATATCAAGTTTGACCCCAGGTGAAAAAAGTACATCAAGAGCTCTTCACCCTTAACAACTAAAAAGGCTTACGTCCAATAAATGTTAGTCCTCGGAGTCCATGCAACCATGAGTCTGTATCTTCTTTAATTTCAGGGCCTCAAGCACTAACCAAGAAACTTCCATTCAATTACCAAGTTAAAAAGTAGACTCTTTGAGCTATTTTAAAATTAAACATTAGAGACCCATCTCCATAATTACATATATTAAAAGGGAAAAAAAAAATTCTATCAAAGCTTCCTCCTCATATTCCGATTACTGACATTAGGTATCTTTCTTATAGCTCTAAACCCATAGAAAAAAATTATTTTTTGACTATAAACTATGTGAGCTAAGATACAAATCATAGAACAGGGTTAGGTTATGTGAAATACACAAGCTTTGAATCTTTGATATAGCATTGGGCATAATTAAGACAACAAGGAACATGAAAACCCAAAATCTTATTCCAATTTCCTATTCTCACAGATGCACAAAAATGATTACAACAATTGAACAAACAGATAATTCCTCAATCGGATCAAAATCGAAAGAGAAACGTACCAGCGCGTGACGCTCACCGGCTTGGAAGGAGAGGCGTTGGTGGTTCATGGCCTGGGTGTAGAGCTGAGAGAGGGAGTTGGCGGCGCTGCAGAAGGTGGTGTAGATGGTGCGATCGACCTCGTCGAGGCGCGTGGCGTCTGATTTCCTCTTCTTCGCCATGGAAATTTTGCTGTAAATTCTGTTTGGGAAGAGAGAAAATTTGAGAGATTTTTTGGGTCGCGAGGATGGGTTGGTTGTTACTTAAGAGGAAGGCGAGGCGATTGTGATTTATGAGGTTTGGTTTTGTATTAAATTATTTTTTTATTTTTTGGTAGAGAAATATAATACTTTTTTAATATCGTAATTTCGGGATTTGTATTAGTTGTTCCGGTTGATAAAGCTAATTTAAATCCGACTAAGAAATTTTTTGAGGTTATTTGAGTTTCAAAATGTGGACGAGTGTCACTTTTTTACACACAATATGCGAAAATTTACCCGTTCATCTAGCCCGAACTGGCCCAAAAGTCAACAAATCAAATCTGATCCAAAAGTTGGTAGGATCAGTTCACGTTACCCTTTGAACGAATTTAGGGTGCTGCGAGTTTAGGTTTAACTTAAAAATGTTTGCATTCAACTTGATCAAAACAAAAAAAAAACTTAATCGCTCGTATCGGTTGATGTTTACGTCGAACTCGATTAATTAAGGAGTCGTGCAACTCTTTAGTTGATTAAATAATTTAAAAATAAAAATATAACTTTTGAATTTAAACAAATAAAGTATTTCAGTTTTATGTCGTGTAGTTTAAAGGACAAGGAAAAGAAAGGTGAAGAAGGTTGGTGAAGCAAGGAAATGAGAGGAGGTGCTTGGCCACGTGTTTTCACACGTTACTCTGTTTTGTGTTTTATACGTGTGCACGTGACTTATCATCTCTCTAATTTGAGGCCCATTGGGCTCTTTATGGGCCTATACTCTCTGCCCATATCGATTTGGCATTCGAGTTTGAAAGACCTAACTCAAATTCGACTCAGGTTGTGGTCCCGAATTGTGAAGTCGAATTGTAAACTCACTCGTTTTTGGTCCTATAATCTTTGCCCATCTCGATAAGGCACTCCAACTTGAAAGACCCAGCTCAAATCTTATCCGCATAGGCGACTTGTGAATTTAACATGGAGAATACTAAAAAGAACGAATTATTAGACATGGCGGTTCGAACCACGAGCCATATATGCCTTGAGATAATAGAAAATGTCACTCGCTTT
>JAYMTE010001227.1:0-14003 GCA_036897545.1 Pelargonium fulgidum
TAATTGAAAACCTAATAGAACCAAAAACAGAATAAACCTCGTATCAAACAATACGAACCAAATCTCAATGCCACCGTACCCATACGATTTAGGTACTAACCAAAGAAACCAATCCAGGCCCTGAGTAAACTCTCCCCCCGATTTGCAAACTTGCAACCCGACATTCTTGTGACCCGATCCTGCCACGGTAACCAATTCTCACATGCTTCATGGATTCCAGCGAACCTGAATGTCCAGGCTCGCCTCCTGAGATGAGCCGGATGTCTCTGCAAGCCAAACTAAAGAGACTAGCACCAAAAGCTTCCTTTTCGATCTGAATCAAGTGAGTCAATTCTCTTACTCGAACTCCACTACAATCGTCTCTCCACCTTCAGACCGGAGACAGCCACCACCACACAACACTTTGCACAAAACAACTGAAAAATTAAAACTTGCTCTCATGACAAGATAGAACTCACCGTCTTGATGAGAAAACAGTTTTTTTCCTTAGAATGATCTAATGTTATCTAATAAGAGAAATTTGAAGCACCTCCGATCAACAAAAGACCGGCGGTACCTCAAAGAAAATTTCAAAAGGAAGAGTTTAAGAAAGCGGTTAGAGTTTTCAGAAAGAAAAGAAGAGAACACTGTTATGTCGGTGGAATTAATCTTAATGCTATTCAACAACAGGATAATCATAATAAAAAAATATTGTTTGTGATATCCTCATTTGTATTATTTAAAAATGTTACGAAACAATTGTATGAATTATATGTTTTATACCATTTTTTCTCACAAAACATGATTTCATTGATTTGTCTCTATCGGTGTCAAGGACGAATGAGGGTCATATTGTTTGAGAGGATAATCTAATTATTTGAATGATTAATATATTAGAGCACTTTTCCTCAAATAATTAAATAAAGAAGTATATAGATTTGTAATTTTTATGATCATCCACCGTCCAAACTAAAATAAAGTTTTATTTTAATCAACATTGGTAATGGCAACAGGAAATGCCTGTATATGTTAATTCAAGTTTAGTTTACTTTAATCAATTTATTTTTGTTAGTATTTATACAAAGGTAAAAATCCAATTTTTTATATGAATTTTCATGTTTTGATCTAATTTAGTTTATAATATTTTATAAAAAACTTAAATAATATTAAACTTTCGTATTTCTACGCAATTTGACAATTTTATGAGGAGAGGCAATAAATTTTTTTTCCTGACTTTCCAATCTTCAATAGTACTAGTGATTTCCTTACAGCTTCCTTAGCTAATTCTATATGCTTCTGACCAAAGATCACAACCAAATCAATCAAAGTCACCAAAACTTGTATTGTTCAAAACCACATTCATGATACCAATGAAAGATAGACTATAGGTTCTTGCATGGTTTACTCCAAGGCCAATGTTATGAGGAAAAATGGTGGCATTGTGCACATTGGTATGGCAACGAACAACATACGATACAACATGGGACTTGGGAGTTCTCTAACTTCTCGAGAAAACAAAAAAGTAACACATAATCTAACAGAAAGATTAAGATTTATGGAGTGCAGTTTAATAGTCATGATAAAATCTTTTGTGTCTGTACAAAAAAGTTAATTGAAAGAGCATCAACATGTTTTCGGACAATTATTTTTAAAGAAAACATAACACACGTGAAAAGAAATACATTTTTTAGAATCTTGAAAGTTTTAAAGAAAAACAGAATCTTTTCATCGCAAATGTCATGTTACATACACTTGAGACTTGAGAGATGTCTTGTCTATCATGGAATGACAAGTTAGATGGCTAAAAAGGATTTTCTTATTTTCTTTTGTTTGTTTATTGGGAAAACTTTCAAGAAAGTCTATTTGAACATCCATTCTTTGCTACAACATATACTTCAAGAAAGTCTATTTGTATTTATTGACTTGAGAAACCAACCATTTTAGAGAGGTGATTGTGTCTTCAAAAGAGTAAACACCAAACAAAGAACCTCTTCTTTATTTTTTGAAGAAGTTATACCTCATACATCACCAAAGGACTATCCAACCTCAACCTCAACCTCAACCCCAACCCAACCACAATACATAACCAAAAGCAACCAAAAAAGAATAGTTTCACTCATAAGAAACCCACCATATGCATCATCAAAACCATCACCTATATATCAGCAAAACACCATCTATTGTGACCAACCCACTAGCTCATTGTCCCATTCTCACTTTCTGCTTATCAATCACAAGCCTAATTTAGTGAAATCGTCCAAACCCGAAAACAGAAATGGCGATGAGACCACGAGGGGGTGCACAGGTTCCTCGTTCACAGTTCCTCGTTCGTCCCACATACGAGGACTTCGAGCCTCAGTTTGATGAGAAGGAAGAACCAACAGCTTACATGCTACATGTTTATCTTCCTGGTATATGTTCAATCTAGTACTATTTGTGTGTTGTATTGTATGATGTTTTTGCTTTTAGTACAAGACATTATATAGGACTTGCGCGTATCAAACTAAAGTTAAATCTTTTTGCAGGTTTTGCAAGGGAGCAATTGAAAGTTACATATGACGATTCCACGAAAAAGATCAAAGCTCGCGGAGAGCGACATCTGGGGAACTATAAATGGAGCCGTTTTGAGAAAGAATTCAGCATACCAGATAGCTGCATTGTGTCTGATCAGATTAAAGGCAAATTTGAAAAAAACATTCTCGTCATCACAATACCAAAGAAGGTCATCACTCAAGTTGCTTCTCAAGAGCCAGACGCTAGTAAGAAAGAAAGAAAAGAAGCTGCAACTGCAAGTCCTCCAGCTCCAGCAACTGCTGAGCCTAAGAAAATGGAAGAAATGCCTCCAAAAGCTACTTCCTCAGCTCCTGCCATTGAAAAACCAAAAGAGGACAAGCCTGCAGCTGGACCTCCAAGCTCCAAGAAAGCTACTTTTGAGCCAAAATCTCAAAAGGGTAAACAAGAATCCCCTCAGAGACCAACTTCAACAGACAAGAAGATTGTGGAACCCAAGAGTCCTCAGATAAAGCCTCAAGAGGTTGAAGATCAAAGTCCTCCAAAACCTACTTCAAAAGACAAGAAGACTGTGGAACCCAAGAGTCCTCAAATAAAGCCTCAAAAAGTTGAAGATCAAAGTCCTCCAAAACCTACTTCAAAGAGGACACACAGTAGTGTTGAACAAAAGCCCAAGGAAGAGGAGAAGGCTCCTGAAAAGAAAAGTACGGAACCAGAAATGGCAAAGAGTGGAATTCAAGATCCTTCTGAGAAGAAAATGGAGAAAAGTACTGTAGATTCTGAAGGATACGCAACTGGTGGATACCAAGAGAAGGCTGAGAGTTCTGGTGCCAAGAGATCGAAGGAAAGGCACGATATGGGAGCCTCCACGAAGGAGGTTTTGGGTAAGCTTGCTAAGAGGATCAAGGAAGATGAAGACAGCAAGCAGTTACTTATAAATGCAGGTGTTGCAGCTGTGGTGATAGTAGCTCTTGGGGCTTATATTGCCTACACCATTGGCTCCGGAGAAACCAAAAACTAGTTCCTCTAGCAATACCAATAAGTACAGCACACCAGACAATCAATCAGATACAATAATAACAACATATATGGTGTCAAATATATACAAGGATCTGTGATGTGCAATATTGTTTTAAGACACTTACCATATATAACATACAGCTTTGTTTTCATTCTATACAGATTGTGTTGAATTGATTATGATTTTACATTCATACATAATTACAAACTTCCTATAAATAAAAAAAAGAAAAGAAATTGCAATCATTTTTTTTATTTAAAAAATGAACATTCATTTCGAGACAAATAGGGTATTTATTTTGTATAAAATGAAAGTCCGACCTATGTATTGTAGTCAATTTCATCTAAACTTAACCAGAACTCGAAGTCATCAATTTAAATAATATATAGAAATTAGAAAAATTAATATTATCCGCAATCTCGGATATGGTGAGATGATAAAGATATCAATTATCATCACACTAGCAAGATGTCAACAATCTACAAATTAAATCAATTAACATTAGAACAAATACCTAGAAATTGTTGTGCTGAACATAAAATGTGAAGGAATAATGGACTGGATGAAGTGTAAATTTTACAGAGGTAACTAACACCCACCAAAAGTATACAAATGTGTTTCATACAAAACTCAAACTGAGCCTATATTGTAACAACAATAACTGACTTGTGTTGTGAGTTGTTGCAGTAATATATATGTGGAGACTTGCTTTGGACCAAATCCTCAGATCCTACAAAAACTGTCATTCTCAGTTCCCATACTGCTATTGCTACCTGCTACTGCTACTGTTAGGGCTATATATTCCATCATCAAATGCAACCATCCTGCACAAAACAAAGAAACATGATGCACAAACAGATATCCATCACTCCAAAAAAAAATGACCGATTTTCACGAGACGAAGACATTGATCAGTATCTTAAGGTCCTTTTTTAGTATAAAAATTGTTGCTCTATTATGCTACACAGCAGGCAAATGTGCTCGCTCAGCTCTGCTGGCTCTGCTGGGACTTAGATATTGTAAGATGCCAATGGCAGATCTAGAGGATTTCATGATTCTCACATTGCTCTAGGTTTGGCTGAGGTCTTAGGTTCTCGCGAAACCAATATTGATTGTCCATCAGATATGATTTTTCTAAAACTAACCCATTTTTTAGATTTCCATTTCCGTTTCAATTTAATTTAGATGCCAGTATTTAATAGGTACAGCAGATGCACTAGATTTAGATCTGTTAAAAAATTTAAATTAAAACAAGGACAAAATTTGATAACAAATTCATTCTCTTTTCAACACACAAAAATCATAGTTATGGCCAAATTAGCAAGCACCAGAAACTTCACGGATGGGATGACTGATTTTAAACATGAAAAATAATAAATTTTTGCTCAGAAAGTTAGGACCATCCCTGCTAATATATGAATATAGGAGCATTTATTAAAAATGGTATAACAGTGCTAGTTCGAACCTCTTGTGAACAGTGTCAAAACTTAGTCTAGAGCATTGTTATAGATTGAAACCTGAAAAGATTCTGCCAAGTAGAAGTCCAATTAACAAGGTCATAATTGGATTTAATCAAGTTTAGAATTTAGATTCCCTTGGAAATCTTGTCAACGACTAAATAAATTTGAATTTGAAATCGGGATGAGAAGTAAATTTTGGGCTGACTCTATATTTACTCCATTCGTGTGTGGCAGTCAGACCTAATTTACCAACTATATTGGTTTGCAGTTTAGCTATTTGTGAATTTAAGGTATATAAATCCCCATATGATATCAAACTCAACTTGGCCAACAACAAAATTCTGGATTTAAAAAAGAAGAAGAAGAAGAAGCATAACACAGTAATAGTTTAAAATCCTCTGACTAGAAACAATTGTAAATGTATCAGAAATTAAATCCTAACGGTAGTCATCAGAAATATCATCCCCAAATTCAACATTGCTAGTACCCTGATCAATCATAGATTTGCTTTTAACTTTTGACAATCTACCAGAAGGTTTGAAGGGTTTCCTAACCTTCTCCGCCTGCAGCTCTAACCCCTTCTCTGAAGGCTTCCGTTTCCTTTTTGTGCGAGTTCCTTCTGCATCCTCTGCAACAGAACAATCCATAGCTGCATAAAAATCAAGAAGCTTTCAGAAAAGCAACCAACAGAAAACATTCAGCACTATGTTACTAGTTCAAGGGGATAAAAACACCAAGTGATATACAATTTGGTTTTCCACATCTAAAATGGATTTATTTCAAATCAAGCCTGCATTAATTTGAGGATTTAGGAAAACATATTTCTATGTTTAAATAAGCATGTAGCAATTACACTCTCCACAATTTGCTTAGAAATGAATATTTCTACAAATGCTATCAAGAAAAATATAAAATGACTCCGGGTCATTACTCTTTTCTGGAAACATCTATGTATTGTCATCTTAAGTCAGTATAATCAGAAATTCAGAATCAATGTGTTCCTCACCTTACCAAACAAGTTAGATTGCTTTAATTTTTTCATGACAAATATTAATCCAGCTGATTACTCACAACAACAAAAAATGACTCATTTTGCTGGAAATGCTCCATACTTCTCTTTCTCAATGTAAAGCAGTGCATCAAATTTTATTTCATCGAAAAGAGGTTAATAAATGATTAGTAGGAATAAACACTCACTTAGCTGAACAGTGAACACCAATTCATTTATAATCTTAACTTAATCATTATCTCTACAACCGAAGACATCAACTATTAAACGGGCGATGCTATAGGTGTGATCTGGCTTAGACAAGACCTGGCAGGCCCATGAGTTTAATTTCAACATGGTTGGACTTCCAATACACAGGTAAACTAAGTTGAGCATTCAATAAAACTCAGGTAACAAACACAGAACTGATCAACTTCAAAATGCGAGCTAAACCATCCTAAATCAATTCAAGAGTTGACATTCCTTCATAAGCAGGTGCTCATGAGTCAAATTTTTCCAAATCTACATCTTAAAAATCTTAATACGATCATGGTTCCTGAGAACAATAAGGATGAAAATCTCAACTTAGAAATATACACACGTATGAAGGATTGACCAGACAATTCAAGAGTTGACATTCCTTATAAGTAGGTGCCCAAGAGTCAAATGTTTCCAAATCTACACCTTAAAAATCTCAGTATGATCATCGTTCCTGAGGACAAAAGGATGAACATCTCAACTTTATTATTACTTGCTCAAGCAGCTATACTTAAGTGCCAAAGGTCAGTTGGTTACTGAGGGTTTTAGAGCAAATGCAGGAATTTTGAACTTGTTTTTTAATATTGAAGTCATAATTATTCCAACTTATCAATTTTGTGTAAATATTAACTCAAGGTACTAAACTCTCTTGGTCATAAGGGTCGTAAGGACGTTACCTTCAAGTGGATTAGATGCATGGTTTGTTGCTTGTCCATTCTGTCCAGTCTCTTCGGAAAGCGGGGATCCAGAATGATTACTGTCTACCAGCTTGGAAGAACTCTTGACACACTTGTCTTGCTGCTCAGGAATATCCGGACATGGAATAGCTGGCAAGAAGCTTAGTTCTTCTTGTGACATATCTGAATCACTGAAAGCTGAATCCTTCTCCACCGTCACTATATCAACTTCTTCATCTTCATTAACAGTTTCTCTTACCTGCAAGTAGATGTAAATATTTTAGAAATACAGAAATGAAGAATATATCTGCTATTGCTATGATATGTGAATTCCCTTTCACCTTTTCAGTTTCAGGCACCAGATCAAATTCGTCTTCTCGTTCTACATATTCCTCATTTTCCTCAAGTTCTTTGAAGTCGGGAGCAAATGCACTCCAGTTTTCAGTATAATCTTTAGCCCATATATAAACAAGGCCCGCTAAGGAAACAGAAACTACAATGGGATGAACAGGATGCCATGCTAAATCCATCAAGGCTTCTTTTGGACCTTCAAGGATTTTCACAAGATGCCCTGCCCTATCCCAAATGTAGATCTTGTGCTCTCCTTTGCTAGCAGAACCTCCAACTACCCACTCACCATCACCACTGAAACACGGTGCTTTCCAATGCATCTTGGTGATGGAATCTTGAAATTCTCGAAACAGTGCTAAGCATTTTGACCCTACAACCTTCAACTTCTCTACACTATCTAACTCGTCAACTGTCTTGTGTAGCTCATCAAGGGCTTTAAGCCCATTTTTTAAAGGAAGAAGATTTTCATAGATCCTGATTGTTCGATCATTTGAATTAGTTAGTAGATACTGTCCATTCCTGCTGAATACTATGTTCTTGATCCCAGCCCCAGGGATAGTGGCCACAGCACGCATCTGAAGACTTTTGTGGTCTGTTATAAGTATTTCCCCTTTGGAGTTCCCCATATAAACAAGATCCCCATACTTGTTAAAGCAGGCAGCAGTTGGAGTGAAGAGAGGACTATCTGTCGATTTGTTGCGTGATGAAGGAACAAGTCCAGTGCTTGTATCAGGACCCAAGACCGGTAGAACAGTTGTGCTTCCAGTATTTAAGTCAACAATCATGGGCGGAGAAGAGAGAGGACAGGCAAGACAGATAGATGGAGTGGAGGAACCAGGATGTAGACGAGCTTGTAGTGGTGTTTGTTCCAGCGTTATGCGTGATATCTTCTCGCCATTGGCGACATCCCAAAGCGTCAGTGACTTGTCCGCAGTAGACACAAGAATACGGTGACCATACTTTGACCAACAGACACTTGTTATGGGAGCACCACCATCTTTATCCACGAGCTCCTTAGCAATACCCCTGGTCTCAAAATCCCAGATGACAAGACTTCCATCAGCGCACCCAGCTGGGAAAGAAAATCGAATCAACAATGATAAGCGAAGATTGTAAGAAATCTTAATGCACAGTAAGGCAGAAAATATACACTCAGAGGAAGAAGACCCAATCGTTATCTAAAAATACACACCAACATCATGCTAACACCAAATTAAAGTATTATGATATGATTCATGAAACAAACTAACAGCTATTAACCAAAAGTATAATATCATAGCTCAAATGTAACATCTACTACACAGTCACAATGCATGGACTCTCTCGTCTGAGCAAGCTTTTGCTGCATCAGAGTTACCAGGAAAGCACCTTGACTTGGTTCATGAAACAGGAACAGAATGTACATCAGAACTTGACTACGAACAAGGTATGATAGAAGTAGCCTTTGGTTGCTTAGTGACAGGATTGTGGAACATTCTTGGAGTTTACAAAAGTAATACAAAGTTTAATTATATATTGATGGTGTATCTTTATATACTACATAATAAAAGTGTAACTTTGCTGGAATAGTGGCACGATAGAAGTAGTCTTCTTTGGTTCGATGGAAGTAGTCTTAATGGAATGAATGTGCAACAATCTTGAAGATTGTAAAGTAGTAATAACTAATTACTATAATTTTAAATACATGCTACATATGTATAAATCAGATAATCTTGGAATCTAAATTTACCAAAGCAATAAAAATATACGAAACGACAAAAGTTCACGTTCCAACAAATTCAAAGGATTACAAGCAATACATAGCAATGCAGGTTCAGGGCATTGAAAGAATTCCCGGTTTTATTGCTCTGACATGGCACCAATCATTTTACCTTTCCAGTTCGCAAAGGAACCACTTTTCAAATGGGAGGAACCAGAACAAAAATCATAGGGTGCCTAGCAAACTATAATAACAATGTGATGCGCTATCAAAGATAATTGTCAAGCCAAGCATAAACAAAATCAGTCATGAGGTTCCAACACCAAAATCTATAAAAATTTATGTACATGAAATTTGAAATAGATCAACTAACAGACATCAGAGGACCACAGAACTAAACGCACCGAGCAGAATTACAAAGAACAAGAGACATTAGACTACCAAGAATTAATACTATAAACTCATATTCAACTACTAAACCCATAAATCCTCAAAATTACACCAGAGCCATCCAAAACCAAGGCCGCTATCCTGTTACTTGAGATGGTTATGTTTTTTTCATTCTAACAGAGAACAATGCATAGAAAGAAGAAACTGTGGCTCTTCAGATTCAAATTCGTTAAACAAGTAAACAGAAAAGCTCCACGGAAAGTAGTTTCCAGAGGAAACAAACAATGGCTCTAGGGCACCAAGTCAAATTCGCAGCTTTAACAAGACACCCACAATCGCTGCATTCTAGTGAAAACATATCGGAAACAAGAATTTACCGGCTAGAAGCGTTCCACGACGATTAAAGGCGATACATTTCATGAGCCCATGTTCCAGATACTCCTCTATCACTTCTGGAAAATCACCCTGCAACGGATCTTCAAAAACACAAACACAAATTCGTACACGATACTATTAGATAATTCGAAGAGAAGAGAAGAGAAAATCGCCACGACATTCATAAAAAAAGGAACAAAATTGACGAGAGAGAGAGAGAGAGAGAGAGAGCTCACCGATTATGGAAGCATTCATGGCGTCCTGGAACTTCGAAAATTAGAAGGCTCGACGATTCTGGTTACGGAAGCTCTGTTCGATAACGAAGCAGTGGCTGGTTCAGAGCAAAAGTGAAGAGCTTGAGCTTCTATGAAAATCTATGGCGATGTTGCTGAAGTAGTAGTGGTAGTTCAACTCGGACTTAACCGGGTTTTTTAATACGGGCCAAATCGACCCGTAAGTGACCCATATTGGTGTGGGTCTGTTATTTTGAACTGGTGTGTCGAGCCTGAGCCTAGGGTCGGCCATGCCTGAATCATCACCTTAGAATGCGCAACTCCAACAAGCTGGTGGGTCTCCTCCTCCTCGGCTGCGCCAAGACTCTCTCCGCCCACCACCACCGTCTCTCCAGCAAGCGCCGCCACCTGTTGCTCCTCCCCACCGCCTCCTCACTCTCTCATTCTAGTTTCTTCCGCCCAACCCAGAGCTTCTGCGGCTACACCGCCGAGCAGTTCTCCGACGATGAGTACGAGCAAGAATTCGACCACCAAAAGGTTTGTGCTCATGCTCTTGACTTTGTGCAATTCTCATATCTTTTTCACTGTTGTTGATTTAGCATTGGAAAGCTACCATTTTCCTCTTCTGAAGCTAAGTTTCTATTTGCCCTGAATATATTAGTTTGCTAATTTATTTATGCTTAAAGATGATATTTTTATAAGAGTGTCCGGAATCTCAGCCATGAATTATTGGCCGAGACTTTAAGCCAATACACAAAAAGATATATTGGTCCTTTTTGGGCACTCTGCACCCTTAAATTGATCAGGTGTCATCACTTGGTTGGGATACTTTTTTCTCTTTTTATAATAGAGATCAATAGCAATGGCATTGATTATTATTTGCTTGGTTAATGAGGAATGGAGGAAAGTTGGGTTTGAGTTGTCCTTTTGGTTTTGTAAGAATGGAGACTGGAATTTCTTTGTCTCCTATTTCCTTAGATGCTAAGAAGTGAAACATTTAAGAATGATTTCCTCCCTTTCACTGAAATTTTGATTGGTATTCAGTTTGTGTCTGTTTTTGCTGACAAGGTATTGATGTGTAAGTATCCGCTGATTCTTGTGCTTGGTCTGTGTGTCGTTTCCGTTGAAGAAAGTAAATAAGCTCAGTCCTTAAGTTAGTTTGTAACTAATCAGTTTGGTTAAAGTTCACTATCAAACTTGTGGTTCTGATCCGAAGTAGTTTTTGGGTGCTAGGCATCATCTACAGTGGCCAATGTTGATGAATGGAAGTGGAAGCTGGAAAAGCTGTTACACAATGAAAACAACCAAGAGATTGTGTCCAGAGATAAAAGAGATAGGAGAGACTATGAGCAGATTTCGAACCTTGCCAAAAAGATGGGACTCTATAGGTAGAGAAGCACTGCATTCTCTATATATCTTATCTAATTGCTGATTGTTTATATAAATAAATTTGTTTACTGTCATAACTATTAACTTGCAGTGAAGTTTATGGAAACGTGGTGGTTGCAAGCAAGGTTCCTCTTCCTAATTACCGGCCAGATCTTGATGAGAAGCGCCCACAAAGGGAGGTAATAACAAATAATTTCTGGGATCTTATGACATTCATTGACACTTGCAGGGGTAATTTCTTTTAAAAGGGAACTTTTCTTTTCTTTTCTTTTTTCGAATTAGCAGGTTGTTTTACCTCTAAGTTTGCAAAGGAGAGTGGAAGGTCTATTGCAGGAACACCTTGACAGAATGCAGCTAAGTTCTTCAAGAGGTGGTGAATGCTGTAACAGCAATAAAACCATTGAAGATGGGAATGTTGATGAGAATCCAGATTCCTTTATAGATGCGTCTGTTATAGAAAAGGTTCTTCAGAGGAGGAGTTTGCGGTTGCGCAATATGCAAAGAGCTTGGGAGGTATCATTCACTAACTTCTGATGCTATTTTTTTTTTCAATGCAGTGGAAGTACATGCCCTTTTGAAACAATAGACCCAGGAAATAAAAAATAACCATTATCACTTATTCCCTCAGTTTGCATTTCTGGTTGCCTGGTATATGTTAAAATGACAGTTATTCTCTAGCATGAAACACAGTGTCATTGATTTCTGGTAGCTTTATTATACCAGAGCAACCTGAACTCTTTTAATTTTGCTTTTTGTTGTGGATATTTCTTTTACAAATGTGCTAGGATGTGATGGTGTTATTGCTAAAAGGGCTAGGGGCCAAGACAACTGTTTGAAAACACCAAAACATCGTGTTAAAGTCATATGTTCCTGATCAGGTAACAGGTTGTGACTCGCGATAATATTTGGTAATTTTGTGTTGGGGTGAGTTCTGGTCAATAAGTTGAGTTCCAGAAGTATGCCAAAAATGCTAATCATCGGTATAATGTTTTATACACAATAGATAAGCTAAAAGTTCTGAAATATTTATGTTATAGGAGAATACGCACACGTGAACAGTCCTCAACTGTAATTTTTTATCTTTGTTCTTAAATCACGATATCAGTTTGGTTTCTCACAGCAGAATCTTGTCCTTTGCGTCCCAGCTTTTGCCTTTCATTTTGTTATAGCATTAACAATTTGAACATTTTATTCAACCATTTTGATTCTTAAAAGTGCATTCAACTTGGGGTCTAAAGCTGGCTGAGAATTCAACACAAGTCAAGATGTTCATGCTGCTTTTATTTGCCTCAGACAATTTACATAGTGGTGACTGGGTTATGTGCCTGACAACGTTGCACAATGGTGTCTGGATTATATGGTAGTTTCATTTTGTTTGTTTGCAAACTGACATATATGCACATACATATAAGCTGATACCGGACTATAAAAGTCATACTGCTTTCGTTGTATGTGTGTAAGTATGGTTTCACTACTCCTATGCTCATAAAACATAAAACAACTCTAGAACCCTTGTAAATGAAGCAGCAATAACTTGTGAATTATTTGGTATCTGTAAATCTTTTAGATTTCCTCTCATCTTAGCTGGTAAAGATGATTCTGGTAGTGAATGAGATGTTCACTTAGCATTAATGACAGTTATTAGCACTTAGATATATTTGTCTTGTAGTATTAATTTCTTTTTATTACCTCCAATAGGAATCTCCAGAAGGCAGAAAGATGCTAGAATTTCGTAAATCTCTCCCTGCATACAAAGAGAAAGAAAAACTGCTCCAATCAATTGCACAGAATCAGGTTTGTTTATGAATGCCCATAGTGCTTTTCTGTATTTTGCAGTCAAGTATGTTAAACATACTGTAGTTCATCATTACAGAAGCATGTTTCTTCAATAGTCTATTTACCTAGTTGTTTCTTCTTGATCCTTTCATGTTGGGAAGGAGACACAATGGTTCTGTATGGTATTGACTCTCCAGCCAGATGTTTTATATTTTAAGAGCTGTTGATACAGATGATCCTAAAGTGTGAATGGTTTTAGCATTCCTGTCACATGTACTTATCATTTTCCTTACTATTGTAATTTTTTATTTATAATGCAGGTCGTAGTGATATCTGGTGAGACTGGATGTGGTAAGACTACTCAACTTCCTCAGTATATTTTAGAGTCAGAAATAGAATCTGGCCGAGGAGCATTTTGTAGCATAATTTGTACACAGCCTAGAAGAATATCTGCAATGGCTGTTTCAGAAAGAGTTTCTGCAGAAAGAGGAGAACCTCTTGGAGAAACAGTAAGCCTTGCTTTCTTTATTTGAAGTTAATGGCGCAACTCCACACATACTGGTGGAGTGGATTTTCATTCAAAGACTTCTTTGTTCATTCTGAAGTACCGCAACAGATATTTTTTGGTAGGTGGGTTACAAAGTTCGATTGGAGGGAATGAAAGGGAAAAATACTCATCTTCTCTTCTGCACCAGTGGTATTTTACTTCGACGACTATTGAGTGATCGCAACCTCGATGGTATAACCCATGTTTTTGTTGATGAAATTCATGAGCGTGGCATGAATGAAGGTACACTTCTGAATTGATGTAGTTTTGTCTTTCTTGAAAAACGGTGTAGTTTAATTATTAATAGTTTATTGTTTACTTTGGTGTTCTGTTTTATAGATTTCCTACT
>JAYMTE010001228.1:0-13999 GCA_036897545.1 Pelargonium fulgidum
TTTTTTTTTTGTGACTCATGTTTTTTTTAGCTAAATTTTTTTTTTTTTTTTTTTTTTTGGTTTGGACTGTAAGTTTATTTTGTTGTTTAGGCTGAGCTAAAAGAGAAACTTGCTAGGATGTATGAGGTTAAGGACCCAAATGCTATCTTTGTATTCAAGTTCCGAACCCATTTCGGAGGTGGGAAATCTACTGGATTTGGGTTGATATATGATTCTGTTGACAATGCGAAGAAGTACGAGCCTAAGTACAGGCTTGTCAGGGTGAGCTTTGTCTCTTTACTCTCATTATTGATGCACATATGTTTCCTGGTACCATGAGAATGTGATCTGGTGTGATTGTTATCATGTTTTTTTTTTTAATTTAAAGGATCGATGCTATGTCTAAATTGGGTATTGCATTCTACGTGCTACTTAGTTGGCTCACATATAGTTGATGCAACTATCTATTGTCATTCCTGTTGATATTAACTTGGCCTTAAAATGGTATAGTAAATTGTCTTAATTCCACTTTCCATTCACTTAATATCTGTTTGTGAGTGAATAGTGATGAACGCCTAGTTTTGCTTTTTTGTTGCAGTCCTATTGGGCACATATGATTTAGTACTTTGATGCTTTCTTGGTGTGAATTACACATCAATTTTCATGTCATTCTGTTTTATTGTGTTCCATGTGTTGGACGCTTTTGATTATGTGATTAATGCATCATTGCTTTATCTTCATGTCTTGTGTTGAATTCCATTTCTACTTTGTTATCTCTTACTCTGTTGCAAAAAATGGTTACTCTTTTCTTTAGTAAGAAAATGTGAAGTGTATATTGAGTTGTAGCCTAGTGAACGAGCTTAACAATGAGCTTATGAGTGATGAATGTAATGAAATTCCTTAGATTATTGCTGTAGATAAAATATCAATTCCATACTTCATTCTGAACGATGGAATGAACATGTTTGACACTATTAGGATTAATATATAATTATACTCTAAGTGCACGTGTTGGGTGCTTTTCATAACATTACTAATTAATCGTGCGTGTGAGCCCAAACATGACACAATTACAAAATTTCATCCCAAACACACTTATTATGTGTCATGTGTTGCTCTGTTTGCTATCTGGCCGACATATTGTGCACATTGTTTACAGATTTTTGTAACTTGTGCAGAACGGTTTGGATACAAAGATAGAGAAGTCAAGGAAGCAATTGAAGGAAAGGAAGAACAGGGCTAAGAAGATCCGCGGAGTAAAGAAGGTAAGAAACTAGTTATCTGTGTTTCACATTATACGGTTCATCAATTCATTGACTCATTTTTACTTACGGCAATCTATATATCCACAGACCAAAGCCGGGGATGCTGCTAAGGCTAAGAAGAAATGATTTTCGGAAGGTGCTTTGGCGTCAGCTAGCTGTGTCATCAACTGTTTCCTTTTATTACTCTGTTTTTCTCATGTTAGTAAAACCCATGATAGCTCAGTTTTGATATCATTTTGGAACTTGGTGATTTTGAGGGAAGACTGATTCTTTTTAACTCTTTTCTCTACTGTTAGTGAAACCCATTATTATCATCAACTTGTGACTGGATATGGTAATTTTGAGTTGAATTTAATGTTGGCTTGAGTTCACTGGACATGCTGGCAATTCTTTATTTGAAGAATATATTTATGATTAAAACGTGACATTTCAAGTGCAATTGTCTAGGCAAAATGTTATATTTTAGTCTTGAGTTGTCTATTTTGTAATTTTTGTTTTGATTTGCTGCTGAATTATTTTTTTCAACTTAATTTTCAAACAATTCGTACGACCCTGCTAAATTACTAATGTTCTTTTTTGTATTTTTCCAATCCACATTTTTCACAAAGTTTAAACAACTAAAATTATCTTATATAGTTTTGGGTCAAGTAGGGCAAACTTGGACTCATCTTATACATGTTACAAGTGAAACTATAATCTTATTAGAGTTCATTCAAAGTTGATTATTAGATAGTTTGACTTCACATATGGTTTAAAATCTAGTATTTTGTTATTAGAGTTCATCCAAAGCTGATTATTAAATGAATTTAATCACACGGCATGGGAACCGAATTGAACCGATATGCTTAATAGAAAATGTGATATTAATCCAACAAGACCTGAATATGCTTGTCCCGTTTAATTTGTATGGATCATTTTCACAATAAAAGTTTAAAATTTTATATTTTATTCTTAAATGAGTGAGTCAATAAATAGAACGGCTTGTTAATTATAGAAACAACCCGCTTATGAAACGGGTCAAGTTAATTGTAACGAACTTAATCAAGTTAAATCATAAATTTATTCAATTTAACGACATATCACTAATCATAACCCAAATTGTCAATCCTACTGCAATACGCAACTCGAAAATTTATAACTGATACCGTCCAATTAAATATTTTTAAACTAAACCTACAAAACCTGAAACTCAAATAGACAACTCCAGTCCATCATGGTCAATGAAATTTTCATATTTAATGAAAACTAATTATGGTTTTGAAAAATTGCGTTATGGAGGGAAAAGAACATTGGAATTGAGAGAGTCAACGTGGACTGAACCCTCCTGCGTCCCGCCGTTACCCAAAATATTTATATTCCGCCAAAAAGAAAAAAATAACAAAGACAAATTTTTGCAGAGACCCCTCGATTTCTCTTCACATCAATCTCAATCTCGCCATAGCCAAGTTTCAGAAGCTCTCGACACCGATACGGCGTCGTGGTACCGTACGGCTTCACGCGGTATCTTCTCTTTCACTGCCATGTTAATCTGATTTCGATTGCTTCTCGAAGAACCCATTTCGAGATTTGTTTCCGATACTGTTCTGTGCTGTGGGTTGCGTTAGAATCGTAGTAGAGAACTGTTAAAAGTTGTGTTTAGTCGATTTATTTTTTATGGGTTTGATGGTTTTGTTTTGAGGTTGGTTTAGGGTTTTAGAGAGGTTTTGGGGAGATGAGAGAGGGTCTGCGATCTGCTGTGGTAAAGGATGAACTGGAGGGAGAGGAGGTTTTGGATTGTGGTGTTGATGTTGGCATTGATGTGGGAAATGATAAAGATTTGAACTTGAAGGTGATGGGTTGTGGGGTTGTGGTTGGGGATGATGTGGGTTTAGAAGATGGGTCTGTAGAGAAGGAATGTAGAGAGGATGAGGATTTGGGAGGGTATCAAAATAGTGGGTTTTCAGGTAATGGGAGGAAAAGGGGTAGGAGAGATGGGATTGGGGGTAGTAGGGGTTTGAAGAAGGTGAGAAAGGATGTGCCAATTTCTGGTCGGGTTTTGAGGTCAAGGTCTTCGGCCAAAAAGGAGGAACACAATGGAGGGGTTAGTGCTAGGCTCGAGAAGAAGCCGGGTGAGATTGAGTCTGTTGAAAGTGACCTCTCTGTCGGAAATGGTGGGGTTGTGGGTTACAGGTCTCAGATGGAATCTTTAATAAAAGAGGAAGCTCATAAGGTTGAGTCTCTAATGGATGTTAAGGCAGAGCCTCTTGTGGAAACTCTAAAGGAAGATGAAGTGTCGGAGGTTAAGGAAGAGGTAATGGTGGGGGTTGTGAAGCGCAAACGAGGTAGGCCCCCGGTGTTGAAGGTGGAGAATGATATGGAAGTAGTGTCAATAGGTCTGGAAAAGTGCAAAAAAGTTAAGCTTGAGGATGACGAGAAAAATGAGTTACCAGAGAAATCCAAGAGGCGTGGTAGACCCCCGAAGTTGAAGGTGGAATGCAATAATGTTAAGTTTGAGGATGGTGAGAGTAATGGGTCATCGGAAAAGTCCAAGAGGCGTGGCAGACCCCCAAAGGTGCAGAGTAGTGATGGGGCTTTGATGACAGATATTGAAAACAAAGATATAGTACAGGAAGGGTTTAAGAAAAATAGAAGGGGCGCTAGGTCTGTTGGGGTCATGCAGAAGCCACCTATTAACATTTCATACTTGGACCGGAAATGTAAACAGAAGAAACTGAAATCAAAGAGGTTCCTCACTAAGAAAAATAAAAATGGCAATAATGATAATGAAGTTTCAGCAGGACGTGGACCAAAGGTGGTGCCTAAAAACATTTCAAAGAAAGTTGAAGGGCACACGGGGGTGAAAACTAATCAGAAGGAAGTCAAAGAGGGGTCGAGTAGAGAAGCAAAGCAGCTGGTGAGAGATCGAATAGTAGAAATTCTTTTGAGCGCAGGGTGGAGGATTGAGTATAGGCAGAGAAATGGTAGGGACTACCGAGAGGCAGTATATGTTAATCCTGAAGGAAAGACTCACTGGTCAGTCACATTGGCTTACAGGGTATTTCTAGTGCAGTATGAAGCTGGTCGGGACAATTCTAAAAGCAGCTACTTTGGATTCACATTTACACGCATTCCAGAGGAGGAACTCGGCATTCTAAAAAAGATAATCACTAAACAAAGGTCAGACAAAAATCAATCGAGACTTAAAGGGCAGAGTGGAGATACATCTGATGAAGAAGTTACTGAACTGAAGCAACGCAAAGAAAAACTGTCTACAAGAAATCGCAAACGACAAAGAGTACAGAGTAAAAGACGATGTGCTTTGTTGGCTCGCAATTCTAAGGAAGGGGTGGAATCAGACATTGATAGCTATACACCGTACAATGGGAAGCGAACTGTGCTTGCTTGGATGATTGATATGGGTATTGTGCCACTTAATGTGAAGGTGCAGTACAAGAACCCGGGAACTGATGTAAAGCTTGAGGGTAGGATTGCAGCAGATGGCATTCATTGCGAGTGCTGTAGCAAAATCTTCACTATTCCAGAATTTGAGATTCATGCAGGAAGCGAACCCTGCCGGCCTTTAGAAAACATTTATCTAGAGAATGGATCTTGCCTTCTACAATGCCAGCTAGATTCATGGAATAAGCAAGATGAATCTGAACATAAAGGATTTCATTTAGTGGATGTGGATGAAGATGATCCTAGTGACGACACATGTGGCATCTGTGGAGATGGTGGAGACTTGATCTGTTGTGATGGTTGCCCATCAACCTTCCATCAAAGCTGCTTGGATATAGAAGTATGTATTGATTGCCACCATTTCATATTGTTTTATGGTTTATTACAACTACATGCAACCTTAGTCAAGCTCTCATATTCATTTCTTAAAACTGTTGCATAGGTACTGCAGGGCAGATGTGTGTGCGCACTCACACAATAATACATTAAAACTTCTACTCTTGTGGCTTGTTTTGCTTTGCCCCCAGTTTGAGCAGATTTGATACCATCTAACTGTAGTTTGATGCATTTTTGGGTTTCAGCTTGTGCATGTTTAATAGATTATGCCTTGATTGTTGTCGTCGACCCCAGATTTTACTGAAACTGTACTAGGACCTTGGTATCAATTAACATGTATCATTAGCCTTTATTCATGAAAACATCATGAGTTTAATTTGATTTGTAGTTGTGTAAATAAGATTCTTTATTATTTCTGTATATGTAGGAAATAGTTTAAGTTAATGTTTTATCATTTGTATTGCAGAAGTTTCCTTCAGGTGACTGGCATTGTGTTTACTGTTCGTGTAAATATTGTGGGATTATTGGCGGGAAAACATTGCAAGAGGGTGATACTGAGAATGCCATCTCTACATTATTGACATGCCATATGTGCAAGGAAAAATGTATGGATCTTATCTTCATAATGTTATGGACTATCTTCATTTGGTTTGAATTTGTCCTGCTTGTGTGGCTAACCCCTTACCTATTTTTGAATGGAAGTCTTCAAGGATTAGTCCTGATTGAAATATTGATGACTTTCACCTATTGTAGATCACGAGTCATGTATGCAGCCTGGGGATGCTATGCCTGATAATCTTAGCATTCTGTCGTTTTGTGGGATGAATTGCCAAGAGGTATTATTTCAGTGGTTTATTGGAGTGATTGTGAAAGAATGGATATTTGGACGTTTTGTTGTTTATGCCATCAAATTTGAAACTGTAATGCAGGATCTAGTGGAATTCATGGATTTGCTATAGTTTTATTGGACTTTTTCCTCGTTAGTTTCATTTAGATTGTGTTCTACATCTTGAAAACTTTTGATTATGTAGAATTCAGAAGTATTAGAGTAATAAAACTGAAAATTATGTGAAGACTGGAACCTATTTATGTTTCTCCATTGCTGACTGAATCACAAATGATTGAGTATATATTGTGGTTAAAATTGAGCTTCAAAAAGTGGGTATGGCTATGAAATTAAAAAACAAAGGACCCAATCAATTATATATATTTTTCTCTATTTGAAGCCAAGGATAATTAACAAAGTTCATAAGGAGGGTTAAAGTTATTTAGTAATGTGAACTCATGAAGCATTCGGCCCAATTAGTAAAGCAACTGGTCTCAAGCTTTAGTCTAGCTTTGCATGTGAACCTAGACAAACTGGCCACATAAGCCCAAGACCAAACCAGCTCGCATAGTTGTTAAGTGGGATGCCCAACTAATATATCAAACGGTCTCAAACTCACATTTTTCAAAATGACATTTGATGTTTGATTCATTTATGTGATCTATTGGCTAGAAATTAGACAAGTTGTTGTACCACCTGCCTCTGTGAGTAGTATTTTCCAGAGGGAATTGATTCATCTTGGCAGGTACCACTTTAAAGAGGAATGTGAAAGCCTGAAGGTTTAAGTGGATTTTGGGCTGATGCATGCTTATGTTTACTATTTCTCCTTCATCAGAAAGTGTTGATTATTCAGATATCTGTAGTGGATTACATATATCATATATGCTCTCTTTGTATCTTTTGTGCTTCTGAAATTTGTGTAAATATTTTGCTCTTGCCAGTTATTTGAGAGACTACAGATGCTACTTGGAGTTAGGCATGAACTAAAAGAGGGATTTTCATGGAGACTTGTTCGGCGCTCTGATGTTAATATTTCTGATATATCTCAAAGTGGAGCATATCAACATATTGAGAGCAATTCCAAGTTAGCTGTTGCTTTACATGTAATGAATGAATGCTTTTTGCCTCTTATTGACCACAGAAGCGGGAATAATTTGTTTCGTAATATTCTCTATAATTATGGGTATGTCCTCTTTAACTCAGATGCTTTTGATGTGACTGGCAAATGTAATCCTTCACGGGCTTAGACTTGTGAATTTCACAAGATGATTTTGTGGATAGATTTTGCTTTGTTTCTTATGTCCTTATCGTTTTTCTCTTTCTTATTCTCAGGTCAAACTTTAATCGGTTAAACTATAGTGGTTTTGTGACTGCAATTCTAGAGAGGAATGATGAAATCATCTCTGCAGCATCCATTAGGTATCTGTCTGACATTATTAAATTGCTTGTGCAAGTTTATAAATGCTTGACTTCTTGTTTATGTTCAAATAAAGAAATTATATCTATTTTGGATCATGTGAGGAGTGAACAGATAGAGATGTAGTTGTTTGAATCTTTGATGCTTGTATATGTGATCTGATCATCCTCTTCATAAGATTAAAGCTCTTTTTTTGTGTACTATGGGATCAATTTATCCTTCGTGGATTCTGAAACTACCAATTTTGCTGAAATTTCTGTTTGAATATGTGAAAGTGCCCAACCTAGCATGAAAAAGCAATTTATTAAGCACCTAGACCACCTTCAACACCACCACCATCAATGTTATTACTGTTTTTCACCATCACTGCTAGTGCCTTGTGCGGCCATCCTTTCCTCCACAATTACTGGTGCCCTTACCTTTTGATGTCTTGGTGCATATCCATGTTTGTATCATAGTAGATATTATGTGGTGACCATTACATTATTTTTTATTGGTGAAATAGGATCCATAGTAACTGTCTCGCAGAGATGCCATTTATTGGGACTCGCTATCAGTTTAGACGTCAAGGGATGTGCCGCCGGCTTCTAAGCGCCATTGAATCTGTAAGTTCAGGATCAACCTTGTTTTTCTAATTATTTTCTGCAAATGTGTGTGCCTGCAGTTTGTCTATACTGCTGTTTTTGTACGTTCCTTCAACCTTAAATGCAGTTGATCTTGCCGTGCTTCACTATGAAATGCATTGTGTTGAATTTTATCTGTAAGAAACAATTCTTATTGATTTGATGTTGCATTTACCATATATTGTAGAGTTGTAACCCCAAACCCAAAAATGACAAAAGTACCGTAAAATGTGTGTTTGAATGCTGTGATGTTCGTTCAAGTTGCATCTCCCCAGAGTAATGATTTTTTATGTTGGCATTTCTTTTATCATCATTGTTCACCAACTTTGCTTGCAGGCTCTTTGCTCTCTCCATGTTGAGAAATTGGTCATTCCAGCCATCTCTGAACTTAGGCAGACATGGACTTCTGTATTTGGTTTCAAGCCTCTAGAATCATCCAGTTGGCAAAAAATGAGGAAAATGAATTTGCTGGTATTCCCTGGTGTGGACATGTTGCAGAAACTGATATCGACTCACCCAGAAGAAATAATTTCCTCTACTGGTAAGGGTTTAATTTGCTAGATATGCGGACATATGGTCTTGAATAGGTTGGCTAATCCACTTTCATAGCCCATAGGTTCTTTCTAATTGAAATGGTGTACTAAAAATTGGGCTTAGTTATTTGATCTAGTCGTTCAGTTGATTCATATCTTCTTGACACTATTTATGCTCATTTAGGTCTGGAGTGCATTGATCTTGGAAAGGAGCATGAAGACATGAAGTGTTCGGCAGATAATTCTGATGAGAAATGTCCCGCGGAACCTGATTCTAAGATAAGTGGCGAACTAGCCACTGCTGATTCCGTTTCACAGCATGCTGATGGTTCATTGACTGACACATCTAATGCAACACATGAGACTGGCAATAACGTGGAATTCATGTTAGAAACTGATGCTGCCCTTCATTCGGGCACTAGTCATAGTATTATCGAAGAGAACAAAATAAGCCTCAATTCCTCACATACAGAGCATGATGTTAATGACAACCCTGTTGACGAGGTCGTTGAAGATCAGAATCCCGACGTGATGACCGTTGAATTGCAATCTCAACTGAACCATCAGACTATGTGCGAGTATAAAGGTGGCAACGGGTCTGAGGCTGCCACTCAAGTTGGTGCTGAAATTGCTTCTTGTGAAGAAACCAAATGCAACATTGAAAGCAACCTGTTACCTATCCAAGCATCTGACTTGGTTTCCTCGGATGATGCCTCAAAACAAAACCCGACTGTGGATAGCTGTTCTGACCTGAAAGAAGCACCTGCTGATGATTGTTTGGAAGACCCTAAACAAACTGCATCTGACTTGATTTCCTTGGATGCTGACTCGAATCATAACCCGACTGTGGATAGTTGTTGTGACCTGAAAGAAGCACCCGCAGATGGTTATTGGGAAGACCCGAAACAAACTGCATCTGATTTGGTTTCCTCGGATGATGCCTCAAAACATAACCCGACTGTGGATAGCTGTTGTGACCTGAAAGAAGCACCTGCTGATGGTTTCGGGGAAGACCCGAAACAAACTGATTTACATTCCGCCAATGTGGATTCAAAGTCTCCTCAGTCAGAGCAATCAGAAGCACCTGCTGATGCTTGTTGTGAAGACCCAAAACAAACTGATTTACATTCTGCAAATGTGGATTCAAAGTCTACTCAGTCAGAGCAATCTGAGTCTGAGTCTAGACTTGAGCACAAACAGTGAATCTTTGTGCAGCTCCAGCTCTAGTTTGGCATGGCACACCTGAGGTGATGATACTCTCAAACCAAGCTAGCTAGAGTGTTTTTTTTTTTTTTTTGTGTGTGCACTTACTATGGAAATATACTGGTATGGTGTTAGGGAACTTACTTAGTTCATTGATTAGGACACATATGATAGCAAAACCCCATTTCAATATTGGGATTTTGGGAAGTTTTACTATAGTTTAGAAGTAAAATAGGAGCTCTTGGGCTTTACCAAGAGTTTTGATGCTTGAGGGTGTGTGTATCTGTGACCTTACCCACCATTCTCATTGTAAATTGAGGAGTTCATTGGTTACTTAAATGATAGAGATGCACTTTTGCAGAGCAACATCCTTTTCTTTTGTTGAACTTGTAGCACTCTATCATTACAGGTGGCAATTTTGGGTTTGTTTGGGGTGGTAAAGCCTAACCAGGGTCCGACTTGAATGGAATTTGGTTTTATTCGGATTTTAAGATGCATGTTAGATCGGAATTTGCTTTTTAAGCGCAAAATGTATTAATTCATACAGGTTAACTAGTGTGTACGGGTCCAAATTGTTTGACTCTATTCATTGTTCATGTTTATTTTTTTATTCTTTTTAAGTGTTGTGTTTTGATTATATATATATGATTCATGTGCAACAATCAACCATTCGATTTGATCACCATCTATATTGTTGAGTGACATCTTATGTCCTAAAATAGTGAAAAATTTAAGAAGCTCGTGAAATGGTTGAGCACAATAGTGCAAAACAAAGTTGAGAATAGAGATGACAATTTAGATTTTGCATTATATTTCGATTAAATATTTTAAAATAAATTTTAGTTTAAAATGTCTACTCTTCCTCCTATACAAAATAGTTGTGAATTACATATGTTAAATCAAGTATCTTTTCTTATGTAAAATATATAAATTTATCGAGATGGATCGGCTTGAAAAGCCACTAGGTTCATTTTATGCGACCCAAATCCAAAAAAATACATATTGAATTTTACATTTCGATGAGCTCGAGTTTATATTTCAAGTTGGGGGAACAAATTCGAACAAAGCATAGATGAGGGACCAAGCTAAAATAATGAATAATATAAAAATTAAAGGGTTTAATACCCTAGGGGTCCCCAACCTAAAATAAAGTCAGTTTTGAAAAGGTTGGGAACCCTAGGTATTAAACCCAAAATTAAATTAAATACTTGTTCGAAACAAAATCAACAATCCAAACTAAAGCCTCCATAAATCGTCGTCTTCTCCACTAGTCTAGGGTTTTCGGAGCCTTGCCGTCACAGACAAGAAGCTACTCTGCTCCGCTCCAGATCTCGAGCCCTAACCATGGTGAGTGTGACAAATCTTCATCTCTCTCTTTATGTGTATTTGTACTGCATTTTAATTTTTAATTTATTTTTTTTTTGAAAAATTATGCTCGTTACAGTCGCTGGTCGCGAATGAAGAGTTTCAACACATTCTTCGAGTTCTGAACACGAACGTCGATGGAAAACAGAAGATCATGTTTGCTCTCACCTCCATCAAAGGTATCGGTCGCCGTCTCGCCAACATCGTCTGCAAAAAAGCCGACGTCGATATGAACAAAAGGTTCGTTCTCCTACTCCTTCTATTGCTAGGTTTTGTGCTATTGCTTAGCAAGTGCAGTTTTGAGCTGTATTGCTTAAATTTGATATTTTGGTTGAACCGTTAATTTGCTTATGAAGACCTAAAATTAACATTTATTTAGCTAACTTACTGCTGAATGAACACTTTTAGCTTCGTTGATATTAAATTTTTTAGTAGTTAAAATCTTCTAAAATTCGGAGCTTGATTCAGTTGCAGTCGAATAAAATTGTACAAAGAGGAATTTATTTTCTTATACTGTTGGTTTTCTTTAAGATCATTAAAGCAGCACACCATCTAGACTCTTTTAACACAGTTCTCTAAGCTATGAATATGAGTAGGCTTCCAAATAAATCGTATATATCCTAAAAGTAAAAGGGGTTAACTTTCGAGTAGTAAATATTAGAGAGAACTCTAATAAATATAAATTTTGTTAAACATTTTGTAAAAAAGACTTCTGTATTCCATAGTGTGTTCTCTCATATTTGATAGGTGTTGAATTTTGGTATGAAGTTGTGACTGGCTCTATGTTGCTTAGGACTTTTATCTTATGCAAATATGTGAGGCTAAATGAATTGTCAGATTTTCGTATATTTGATTGAACTGTTGGTCTTTGATGGTGACCGAATGCGTTAAACTTTGCTATACTAATTATTATACCTTTAGTAATTAAAATTTTATAGAATTAGGAAGCTTGATTCAGTTAATGTTGAATGCAACCCCATGAAGAGGAACTAAATTTCAGTAAGATTATTAGAGCAACACACCATCTAGCTTCTTTTTAACTTAGCCCTCTAACAATTGTTGATGTTTTTTTGAGTGGAACAAGCTGTTCTAAATTGACTAGTGCACTTTTCGTTTTTTGTGTGTGTTTTGACTGGTTCTCCAAATAATGTCTTCTTATTGAACCTTTGATTTTGATTTTGTGCATCCTATCTAGGGCTGGTGAGTTGTCTGCTGCAGAGCTCGACAACCTCATGGTCATTGTTGCTAATCCTCGTCAATTCAAGATTCCAGACTGGTTTTTGAACAGGAAGAAGGATTACAAGGACGGGAAATATTCTCAAGTCGTATCCAACGCATTGGATATGAAGTTGAGGGACGACCTTGAGCGACTGAAGAAGATCAGGTTCTCCTCCATCTTTTTTCTGAGAAATGTAACTTTTAATTCTAGTAACTACAGTGATATATGGTTGCAATACTCAACGGCTATTGTTTCTTATGTGGGAACAGGAATCACCGTGGTCTTCGTCACTATTGGGGTCTCCGAGTGCGCGGGCAGCACACCAAGACCACTGGCCGCAGGGGAAAGACTGTCGGTGTCTCCAAGAAGCGATGATTCCGCTCTCATCTTCTATGGTTTGTTTTTAAACAACCTGGAATTTTGTGCTTCATATCAATTTTGCATTACTGAGTATCTTTTAGCAACAATTGTGTTTTTCAGTTATCATAGATTCAGAAATAGTTATGAAATATTTACATCCGAAAGCCAAACGGTTATCAGTGAATTCATTTACTTGGATTTATTTTGGTATCAGTCTTAAAAGACCTAGCCCAATCCGCAAAAAGTTGCAAGAATCAGGCCAGGTTGTAGGTTTGTCATGGAGAATGTGCATGTTGAGTATGGATTTTGACCCATACCTATGCCTATTTATGCGATCCAAATCCTCATTTAGCATGTTGCATTTTGAGTGCTTGCACGACTAGAGAGCTTATGTTCAGATATATATTTATTGTGGTATGTTCTATCTAACTGTTGACAGGTTTGATTCGCAAAAAATAGAACAAACATTTGTTCAATTCTAATGTGAGAGTGAGAGAACCACCCTCTTGGAGCTTGCGGCTTGCCACGACTCCTAGAACGACTAGAGAACATATGAACATTTGTTTGATTCGTACATGCAATAGAGACTGAGAACAATCCATGGGAAGCTTGTGTCTTCCCACGAACTAACTTTAGAACGATTGGAGAATAACTTTCGTGGTATTTTCCATGACCACCTTCTCAAATCCTAGAACTGAGCATTAGTGCTATGAAATGAGATATTTAACGGGCTTAAATGTTTTTTCTATTAATTATAAGCGTCAAGTTGACAAAAGTAATGAGGCAACTCGCTAGTTAGATGTGTATTTTTTTTATAGCTCATCCATGAATGGCTGTGAAGCCATACTTAAAGAATAGAAATATACAGAGACAAAAATGAAGATTCTCTGATCCTTGTCGTCTAATCTCATCTGCTACTAATGTATTGATTTATTTTTTCGGATCTGTCTTTAGTGGTCATATCCTAGGATCCAAGTGTTAATTGCATTGTTAAATCTAACACATGTGTGTGTGTATATGTATTTAATTTTGTATTGTAATATGTAGATGATTATGGGACGTTGTCTGTCGTCGAGGAATTGTCAAATCTAGTGACATATTGGAGACCTAAACACAGTGTCATGTTTTGTTCTCATAGATGTATTTTAAGATATTTGTACTAGAAGATGTGTAGTTGGGTTCTGAGAAGAAGCTAGGTGGAGGAGGAGATCCCAAAAGGAAAGAGGCAAGAAAGGCAGTGGAAAGTAGAAGCAAAATCTGAGTGATAATATGTGTGTGCATATATATATATATATATATAATAAAGAACTAAGTCAAGAATTTTTTGGCTTAGCCTAAGCCAAGCCAATGAGGTGATGATACCTCATTTAAATTCACTCATGCCCACCCAAGTGAATTGGTGGGAGCGGAGCGACCCGCCTGGATCTAATATTTT
>JAYMTE010001229.1:0-13997 GCA_036897545.1 Pelargonium fulgidum
TTTATATTTTTATAATATGATATATACATACATTATCATATAATTAAAAAATAAAGTATCAAATTCGGGTCAGATCATGGGGTTCGGGAAATCTCCGTCCCCGAACGGGGCGGGGAAAGCACAAATAGCAGCGGGGCGGGACGGGCAGGGGGAAAAAGATCGGGACAGGGACAGGGATTGTAAAACCCGCCCCGTTGCCATCCCTAAATGAGACTTGAACCCGAGACTTCAAAAACTAATTAATATGAAAGTTGTATAAACACTAAAAACAAACATGCAAAGATTAATATAAAAAAACAAAATAGAATATTTTTTTTATTAACTAGATATATAATGTTTTATATAAGAGTGATCATAATCTCAACTAAGACACAAACTAAATAGATCTAGGCGGGCACGACGGGCCCACAGATTTATTGATGCATGTATAAGTTTTAATTAATGACGTGACATTATTTAAAAAAATAATAATAATGACGTGATTGAATTTTTATTTTTTTCACTTTAGAGTATCTATATTCTATTTTTCTCAATTAAGACAAACTAAATGGATCTGGATGGTCACTCCGTACTCACATATTCATTGGAGCGGGTATGTGTGTTAATAATGTGAATTTATTGGCCGACGATCTCACTTATAACCTTGTGGTTCATGAATTGTCTTGATTAAACTTTATTTACTATAGGAGTCCTTTTTCTTTAAGGGAATTTACAATAAGAGTCCTAATTTCATAATGAAAAATAAATTGATTTTTCATTTTGTGTCTCTTCTCTTACACGCAACTCGATTCTTGTTGCTCTCTGTCTCAGCTTAGAAACTGTCTTCAACTGTAGTTAAAGCTTGTTTCTCCGGAACTCCAAGTCCAATCCATGCAAATTGGCAGGCTCTGAACCCTACGAACCAAAGCCATGAGTGGAAACGAGTTTCGGTTCTTCTTGTCCTGCGACATCAATCTCCCACTCACCTTTCGAGTCGAAAGATTGGAAGGAAATTTATCCTGTAACAAGTTCTCCGATTCAGGTACGTTTTCTCTCCAATTTCGACATAATTTTCTGTTGAATTACATTCCAAGGAAATTTTCCGAAATCTGTAGAAAGTTTTTATTATACGATTCTCGAAGTAGAGAAATATGAATTACTCTGGAATGAGCTGTTTCACTGTTTGGTTAAATTAGGTTTCTGGAAACGAGTTTAAGATTAGGTGTTTTGTTTAGATTCATAGTTAGCAAGAAGTGAGGACCAATCTGTTTGTTTATTGATAAATTATTACTTACTAATTGTGTAAATTGTGAAGAAAAACATTTTCAGATGGGGATTTAGATGCTTTTTGATTGACTAGCTAGGTTTCAATGGATTATTTTGCAGAAGATTTTTCCACCTTGGAGGAGATAAAACCAGAGCTATATGTGGAGTGTGCATTGTTCATCGATGGTGCTCCTTTTGGGCTTCCCATGAGAACAAGGTCTCAACACTTAACCTAAAAATTGTTTTATTTTCAGTCAGCCATCATTATGAGGATATGGATAGCAAATGCTCCCACACATCATAGAGCACTGTGTTTCTTATTATTCCTTTATATTTGTCATTATTAATTTATTTATTGTGTGGAAAACTAGAGTAGGGAATGTGAGGTTGTAGATTGTTGATAAACTCGTGCTTCGATCTAAGTGTTCCTTTACTTTATTAGGTACTCTGAAGTTGAACAAGGAGTGTCTGATGGTTGTATATGATTTCAAATCTATGTCTTGAAAGGGTGTATTTGCTATTGTTTCTTATTTGGAATTGTGGACTTATATCAACTACTCAAGATATTTACGCGTGTGCTGTATTATATCGAATGCATTTTTTTTTTCTGGTGACAGGTTGGAATCTACAGGACCATCATATTGTTGGAACGAACTGATAACACAGAGCGCTAAATATCGAGACTTAACTGCACACTCGCAACTTGCTTTGACTGTGAGTGAGCAGTTTCTCTTGCTATTTTTTCATGTGTACCTTCACGTAACTGTTGATACACACTACAAAAACATACATAGGCATATGAGAAACAATCATATCTTAAGTCCTGATCTTATGAAGGTGTGGAATTGTGCATTATGATTTTTCTTTTTCTTTTTGGCTGTATAGAGATATCCCATCTATGATATTTTATTTGTTCAGATTAGGATGTGACCTAATATTATTTGTGCCAATTCCTATGGCTCAGTATATTATAAACTTGTTGGAAATTCAGGTTTGGGATGTTTCATGCGGGAAGGATGAAGGATTGATTGGTGGGGCCACAATTCTTCTCTTTAACAACAAAATGGAACTCAAAACAGGGAAGCAAAAGCTCAGGCTATGGCGAGGCAAAGAAGCAGATGGATCATTTCCTTCAGCTACACCTGGAAAGGTTACTCATTAACCCTTTGTTAGTGATATCCGACTGATGTTTTGAAGTTTATGCCCTCCCTGGTTTCATTGTCAATTGCTTAGATTTTTCTTTATAACCTGGTTCTTTTCTCATAGGTTCCTAGGCATGAGCGTGGAGAGTTGGAGCGTTTGGAAAAGCTTGTGAATAAGTATGAAAGGGGTCAGATTCAACGTATTGATTGGCTGGACCGCCTTGCATTTAAAGCAATGGATAAAATCAAGGAACGTGAAAGCTGTAAAAATGGAAGTTCTCATATATACCTTGTTGTTGATTTCTGTAGTTTTGACCATCGAGTTGTATTTCAGGTAAAGCTCGTCTGGAGTCCTCAAATTCATGTATTCATTGACTTTTGTTGAAAGTGTACATATGCCTTGTAAACTTTGCAATTGGAGCATTGTGAGCACTGCGTATTGCTGACATTTAAGTTATGTTATTGCAACTTATTTACTTTTCAGATTATGTTTACACTAGCATAAGTTTTGTTTAATTGACATGTAGGAATCTGGAGCAAATTTCTTGTTACCACCTAATATGGCTTCAACAAATGAACTTGTTACTGTGTGGGACCCAGAAGAGGGTAGGCCAAACCTATCCGAGCTCAAGCAACTAAAGCTGGCCAGAAGTCTAACACGTGGCATCATTGACAGAGATCTTAAACCAAGTTCTAATGAGAGGAAGTATGCAAGTCTTTAACCTTGGATTCCAATATATGTATATATATATATATATTTTGTTTAAGTCTGTAGTTTATGGTTCCTTTTCCTATTTTATTTCTCCTGATATTTTCTTTTGGCATGGATCCTGAGCGCACTCACATATGATGAAAGAGTACCATGAATAGTTGCATTCACTTTGCTTATGTTTTGGGGGTTCGATTGTGAATGGTGATTCATTACATCTCAAAGTTTTGGCTAATGCTTCTGTGGACTGTGGCTCTAAATAGAGCTTTTCCATACTCAATTATTGTAGAGTATGTGAAACAACTAGTATGTAGATCTGTTTTCTCTTAGTTAGGTTGATTGACAAATTCAGGTAAATGGGTCCTTTACTTTGGTTGATCATGTTTAACTGGCCATTCTCAGATGTGTTACCCTGACAGAAATTTATTCAGGCTTTTGAATTCAATCAGTTTTACCTTTTCTGGTGAAATCAAGTGTCCTGTTAAAGATCAGTTATCAGTTTGCATGTATCTAGATACTCTCTTAAAACATTACTAATAATAAAAACATTCTTCTGTCTGCTTTCTTAGTATTCAATTGAAGTCATGTTAGTTAATTTAGTATAAATTTCATAATTGATCTTCAGAAACGAGTGCCACCAGCATATCCCATTTGAACTCCCATTGCCTGCCCTATACCTTAATTTACTTAACCTTTGAAACTTGTGTATCCTACAAATAGTTAAAGGGAATACTGTAAAATATTTAAAACATGGGATTTGGCTTTTAGGAACAGATATTTTAGTGTTCAGAAACATTCTTCTTGGTAAATCCCTAGACATGTGCAGGCCTGCCACCCACACAAACTCATCTTACAATACCATTCTAATAATTAAATGGAATATTTGTAAAATATGTAAAACATGGGATTCAGCCGTCATGTCCTTTAGGAATGGATATTTTAGGGTTTAGAAACAATCTTCTTGGTAAATCCCTAGGTGCTCGTGCACATACAGACTCATGCTAGGAGTATTAGCAGTTAGAACACAAGAAGGAAATAGAGGGATGAACCTGCTGCTTGATACACATTTACTCGATAACCCCAGCAATGGATTCTGTTCTATAGAATATATTGGACCGTAAATGTCATTTGCATATTGAATATCTGATTTTGAGCTTTATCACATATAATGGTTGGTTTTCTTATTGTTTAGCGATACCATAGTTTATAAGATCATCATTATATTCTACTTTCTTGTGTTTCCTTTTTAAAGGACTGAGTTTGTTACTTGTGGCTAAATCTTCTGCTCCATAGTTGTATTATTGTGTTCATTGATTGAGCTTTCATGAGTTAAAGTTTATTTATTTATTTATTTTTTTTAAGGTTAATACATAGAATACTTAAATTTCCACCAACAAGGACTCTGAGTGGAGACGAAAGACAACTCCTATGGAAATTTCGCTTCTCTTTGTTGTCAGAGAAGAGGGCTCTCACAAAGTTTCTCCGATGTGTTGAATGGAGTGACCTTCAGGTAATAATTTGTTCCCCTCTTCTTCCTTGTCAACATAAGCTTGTGGATCAAATGATTGAAGCATTGCTTCTCTCTTTCTTTCCCTTTCATCTTATATAATTATTGGACTTCTACTTTTGTAAATCTCAGTGTTTTCTGCAATTTGACTTACATCTTTGTGTTAAGTTGGTCGCTCTCTCTAATTACTGTTACATATTATCATTTGTTTAAAATAAAAAAAATAAAAAAACTTATCATTTGTTGGTCTTGCTTTCCTTTTTCCACCCAAAATAAAAAATACAATGGTCACTGATGAAAACTTTCGTACTTGTGTATTTGCAGGAAGCAAGGCAAGCAATAGAGTTGATGGGCAGGTGGGAAATGATTGATGTCAGTGATGCACTGGAGCTTCTATCTCCTCTATTTGAAAGTGAAGAGGCAGGTTATTTTTAGATATGGCTTGCTTTATAGTGTGCCTGTAGCTACAGTGATAACCTAATTTTCTCATATTCTTGAATGTATTTGTTTATATAGCTAATAACAGTACCCTTCTCATAATATTCAAATTCTGTAGCTCAATAAACATAGTGCAGAGTCAAAAGGGCTACACTGACATAACATTCGTAACTGACCTCTTGAAATTTTGAGTCATCTTTTTAAGATTCAGTAAAGAAATCTAAGGATGTTATTGAACCCAGTTATCACATGATTTTCAATTACGCGTTGATCTGTACTCAATCTAAATGTTTAAACTATTAAGTGGAGCCTCTACTAAATAACTGAAGCTTTTAGGATGTTATTGAACCCATTTATCACATGGTATCAGAGGTGGTTTGGTGTTGGTCTTTTTTGCCTCATCGTGTAATTCTGATTCCATGTGCAGAGCGGACATTCACATGATGGGGAGTTTTAAGCATCCCTCATTGGAAGTCTAGAGTTTGAGACTTCTTGATTTACTAGCTGCACTTTCCACTTCACAATTTAAGCTTTTACCGTTTTTCGTGAGGTGGTCATGTGTCTTATAATTTATACTATAAAAAATTGTTCATGCGTCCTTATAAGGACATCATGTGTACATTTCCAAAAGAAAGCTACCATTTTGTTAAGAGGACGACCCAGCTAGTTTATCAAGCCGTTTCAAACCCCATACTTTCAAACTGAGATACTTCACCACTCATCCTCATGTGTAGGCATGCTCTGCATGTGGAACAGCGATTACACAGGGAGACAACACTTATTTTCCACTCAAGCCCCAAGATTGAACCAACTCTGGTACCATATTAGAGGCCCAACTCACCTAAAAACTTAAGTTATTAAGTGGAGGACCTAACTAGTATATCAAGTATTCTCAAACTCCTCACACTTGCTATTGTGGAATACTTCAACATTATGATTTCTTTTGATAGGAGTAATATCTATGTCAAATTATTAACATTTGTTTATTAGCTGGTATCTTAATTTTCGATCATCCTTTTCATCACAAATTGGTTTTCACTATTTTACCTCGTTAGTCTTTTTGGGATAAGCAAAACAAATGCCTAGTGTGCATCGGTTTGGCATACACATTTCCTAGCAGATATGTGCAAATTAACACTTTTGCATGGTGCCTGAACTTACTATATCTCCTAGTTCCTCTCAATTTTATAAAACCTTAAAATCAACTACACTCCCAACTTTACTCCACATGTAAATCATTCATTTGGTTATTAGGTGAAAGTAATAGTCTTGATCAAGAGAAATAAACAAACAATTTGAAGATATTCTTGGGGAAAGGTGCAGATTATCTTGATATCATAGAAAAAATTACTGTCATATAATATCAGAAGAAAAATGTGAAAGCCATTGATCTTCTTTGGTGTTGGGGCCTCTTTTGAATATACTAGTGTGATTTATTTATTGATGTATATTAGTGTACTTTTTCTTCTTGACTTGTAATACGTAACACTTTGTAGCCCCTTTGTACAGGTTCGTGCATATGCTGTCAGTGTTCTTGAAAGAGCTGATGATGAAGAACTGCAGTGTTACTTGCTTCAACTGGTTCAGGCCCTTAGGTTTGAGCGTTCTGACAAATCTCGTCTTTCTCAGTTCCTTGTTCAGCGTGGTAGGCATTACATCAAACATCCATATAATTGAATGCACAAAAACTTCATTCAAGTGTTACAATTTTTTATGGAACTTAGTAGTTAACTTATTGGTGGCATCTAAGAGTACACTTGAATTTTTTACAGCTTTACGCAATGTTGAGTTTGCTAGCTTTCTTCGATGGTATGTTGCTGTGGAACTTTATGATCCTGCATATGCCAAACGTTTTTATTCAACCTATGAGCTCCTGGAAGAGAAAATGATGAAGGTGTGAGTTTTCAGATTTTCATTCTTGATTGGATGTAGAGGAGATGCCACACATGCTCTATGTGCTTACATGGAATTAATATCTTTCTTATTTAATGATGTGCATGAAATGTCATGCTCAAAAAATGAAGCACATTGAGATGTAGAACCTTTACATTTGTTCCTTAGAAAAGAAAAAAAAAATGGTAGAAAATTACTTGTGCATCATAGTTACACTATATTTAGCATGGAAGTTGTAAGCTAATCGATGCATGTGGTGAAAATGTTGATTAATAGCATTCATTTACCTTGTAGAAGAAAACAAATATATTAACTTTGTTCCATCCACTTTATGGTAGTTGACTGATGATGTTAATGGAGATGAAGATGGTTTTAAATTGTGGCAAAGTTTGGTGCGTCAGACAGAATTGACTGCTCAATTGTGTTCTATAACAAGAGATGTTAGGAATGTGAGGGGCAATACACAGAAAAAGATTGAAAAGCTTAGACAGCTTCTCTCTGGTCTTCTCAGTGAACTTACCTACTTTGAAGAGGTACATCTTTGATATTGAGTTCCTTGTCCATTGATCCTCTTATATGTATATACTTTGACAGGCATGCTTTTGCTTTCTTCTCTAATGCTGACAGCTGGTTAGCTTTTTTCTTCTTATTTCCAGCCAATACGTTCACCACTTGCTCCAGGACTTCTAATCACAGGGATTATTCCATCAGAGTCATCAATATTCAAAAGTGCACTGCATCCTTTGCGCCTGACATTCCGAACAGCCAATGGTGGAAGTTGCAAGATCATATTTAAGAAGGGAGATGATCTTCGACAAGATCAATTGGTAAGGTTGAAAGTTTGCTCATTGGTGCTACATCAATAAATTCTAATTTTTGCTGAAACTACCGCTCTCTCTCTCCCTTTCTTTCCCTCTCATGTTGCTTTTGCAAACCTTGACAGTGACGCGGTAATATTGGAATGCATGCATGTGTGCTTGATACATCAGTAAATTCTAATGCGATGACATGTGGTTCTCTTAGGTTGTTCAAATGGTATCACTTATGGACCGGTTGCTTAAATTGGAAAATCTTGATCTGCATCTAACTCCATATAAAGTGTTAGCAACTGGACAAGATGAAGGAATGCTAGAATTCATACCATCCCGTTCTCTAGCACAGGTACATCCTTATAAGACACGTTTCTCATAGGCATATATTTTTACACTGTTCTCAGAATCCATATCGCACAGTAATTGCAGTTGCGATGTATTTTAATCTTTTCTTTAAAATTTTGTTGCCCTCTTTGATCTTAAAAATATTAATGTTAGGAGGATAGTACTTATTGAAGGATAATCTCGTGATTTCTAACAGAAATTATTTATGATGACATATTTTTGTTTTGTTAATACAAATGTGTTGACTTTATTGCTCATATTTTCTGTTAGTATGAGATGGCAAACATGTTGCTACTTTTAAATTGTTAATTTAACAGCAACCTGAGAAAGTTTATAACTTCAGTATTTTATTGACATTGCTTGTGAAGTTTTTGTACTTTGTCTATATCTTTTAACAACCTGTTTTTATCTGTATCACTGGTTTTTTTTTTTTTTTTTTTCTTTTTTTTTGGTTTTAGCCCATTAATCATGCAGTATTTTATTTTGAATTTGATTATTGCCATCTTTTAGTGAGGATTGGGTTTGTGTTATCTCCAGATTCTCTCCGAGCATCGCAGCATTATTAGTTATTTGCAGAAGTTTCATGCTGATGAGCAGGGACCATTCGGGATTACTGCCAGTTGCCTTGAGACATTTATAAAAAGCTGTGCTGGCTACTCTGTTATCACATATATATTGGGCATTGGAGACAGGTTATTACATTTAGCCGTATAGATTGAGAGTATCAGGTTACCTTTGGTGTGTGTCAATGAATTATGAATATAATTTCTGAGGAAATTAATCTTCTTGTCTGCAGACATCTAGACAACCTTCTACTTAGGGATGATGGAGCTCTTTTCCATGTCGATTTTGGATTTATTCTTGGTCGAGATCCTAAGCCATTTCCACCACCAATGAAGCTTTGCAAAGAAATGGTTGAGGCTATGGGTGGAGCTGAAAGGTATTTTTATTTATTCTTTTCCGTTTTATGCTTTGTTTGATGGATAAAATCATTAATAAGTACGAGAAAGCAAATGGTAGTTTACTTTCATTTTTTTCTTGTGCAGCCCATATTATACAAGATTCAAATCTTATTGTTGTGAAGCATACAACATTCTCCGGAAGTCTAGCAACCTGATATTAAACCTGTTCCATCTAATGGCGGGCTCCAACATTCCCGACATAGCTGCTGATCCTGAAAAAGGAATTCTCAAGGTAACATCATATTTGTATTCATTCTTTTGCTTGGAACATGTTTCTCTGTCTTGTTAAGTGAGATACTCGGTTTATTGCTCCTACAGCTTCAGGAGAAGTTCCGGTTGGATCTGGGTGATGAAGCCTGTATTCATTTTTTCCAGGATTTGATCAATGAGAGTGTTAGTGCATTGTTTCCTCAAATGGTTGAGACTATTCATCGGTGGGCTCAGTACTGGCGTTGAAACTACAATTAGATTAGACCAAAATTTAGAGACCCGTTGTAAATACCCAGGTAACAATTTATAGTGTTTGCATGTTCTGGAAAACATATCATTAGCATTCCAAGTATGAAATATGGTTTCTGGGTAGGTTTTTAAACTAGCTCTTATTTCCAAACCGAATTGTAAAATTTGCACATACAGAACAGTAAGGAGGACTTTCTCAATCTAATTACGATGTTTGTACAATGTTTGTTTCCAGTTAAGGTTTCGAACTGATAGGTCTGGGTTTGACAGCTTCCTAGTAGATTTGGTTGAGGCTCAATAGCAAAAGGATCATTAGAGATATCATGTAAGGTGTTCTTAGAATCATTGTTGTCATTGCTATTTTTCTTTATCCAGACAATAAAAGGTACGAAGTAAAATCCGGAAATTTGGGGATAGATTGGATTATCTTACTCCAATGGTTCTGGTTCTTATCCAGAAATACAACATTGTAGGAATAAGAGGGGCAAGTAATACAATATGAATTTTGAACGCTATAAATAGCAAAAGCATCTAGGATTATATCAATCTCACCACAATTTCATTTGATCATCATAAGGTTAAAATAGATGTAAAGAACAAAATGAGAAGAAAATTCGAACAGTAAAGGCCAAGTTGGCTAAAAAAAGTATACATCCACCATCCATCCATTACAATTTAAAGTCCTTAATGAATGAAAACAAAGATGGATCTCCAGTAAAGACAGAATCACAATCCAGTAGTCCCAAGAGAAATGTATGGGGGTAAGAAAAAAGGCAAAGAAACTAGATAACATCCACCCTGCATCCAGAATAGCCAGTCCACAAAACAACTACTCAGTGACCTCCTCATCATGCCTGTACAAGAGAGAAAGAAAATCCAGTGAGAAAAATCATAAAAAACACTCAATATTAAACACCTGCTGATACAAATGTTAGTACACAATTTATTTCTTGAGGGAGAAAGTTGTTCTACTAGCCTTGTTAGCAATGTTGTTGGAAAGCCAATCCAACCCTTCATAGAGACCCTCTCCGGAGGTAGCACAGGTGCTCTGGATATACCTGGGAAGACCCAAGAAGCATGTCAGTCACGCCATTTGATGTAAACTGCAAATGTAGATCAAAATAGAGAACGGTAAAATAAAAGCTTACCAGTGGCGCTGTCTGAGAGAGTGGAGGCCAAGCTTATCAGTGATCTCGGCAGCATTCATTGCATTAGGAAGATCTTGCTTGTTAGCAAATACAAGCAACACTGCATCTCGCAGCTCATCCTGCAAGGAAAAAAAAAAGTCCAGCATTAAATTTCAGTTTTTGACTTTTTATTCACTTCTGACACATATTTCAAACAACCACACATTCAAAAGGATCATAAGAATCCACAGGATGGGCGCTAAAGCTGAATGATAATCAACAAACCTCATTTAGCATCCGGTGCAATTCATCTCTTGCCTCAACAACTCGGTCCCTGTCATTGCTGTCCACCACAAAAATGAGACCCTGAGTGTTCTGGAAGTAGTGCCTCCACAAGGGACGGATCTGTATAAAACGTGAACTTATTGATTAACTATCACATTCAAGGAGGGGTTGAAGTTGAACTTTTTCTATAACCTCTTCATAAATTTTGACCAAAAGCAGAAATGCTAAAATCCCAGACGAATTACATAAGAGAAATTGTGGTTCCCAAAAGTAATGAAAAATTAAAATAGAAACTGCATTTAGTTCACACCTTATCCTGACCCCCGACATCCCAAACTGTGAAGCTGATGTTTTTGTATTCCACGGTCTCCACATTGAACCCTGCCAATAAACAATATATAGGCTAAGGTACAATCATCCACAATATAGACAAATCTTTGCATTAATTTGAGTATTAGTTCCACGGAGCATGGAAAATGATAAGACGATACATTAAGGTCGTAATGTAAGTTTGCAAGAAGGAATAATCATATAGGCTTATATTTTCATCCAAACTATAGTGCAAAATATTCATTTATCAATATAAACCTCCAAAGATCTTTAAACATGATAGTTGACGAATTATTAATAGAAACACCTTGTAATCAAGTATGCAAGTTCTACCGAATCTCGTAAAACAGCAAAAGTTACAAACACAAAATGTTGCATGACATGAGGGTCTGGGTAATACTGAGAAACCAAACAAAGGTGAAGCAGCTCTTCATCCATTAAAAAGGGAAGGAAAAAAAAACTAATCTTCTACTCTTAGTTAGTGCAGCAAAACATAATTGATATAAAAAGAAGCATGACATAACAATCCGTTAACTCAACAACAACACAGGAATTGCGAGTAGCAATGACACAATTATCACAACTCATTAACTCAATTCGAGCAAGAATTACTTACCAATAGTAGGAATTGTTGTGACTATCTCTCCAAGCTTAAGCTTGTACAAGATGGTTGTCTTACCAGCGGCATCAAGACCAACCATCAAAATCCTCATCTCTTTCTTGGCAAAAAGCCGACTGAACAACTTTGTAAATGTCAGCCCCATTTTTCTTTGTGGTTGTGGATCCCTGCACATACAAACACCAATTCACATAAAAGAAATTAACACAATTGGATTATATGAATACAAGGACAAGACAAACACCTGCATAAAATATTAACACAATCAAGCATCATTACAAGCTATACTCAAAATGAAAATAGGTCCACCAATGTCTCCGAGATCAAACAGATCTGAGATTCAGACTTACATGAAAACCTACCAGATCATTTTGAAAGCATTTAAAAGCATGTCATCAAGCTCAATTAGGATCTAACTAGAATTGCAAACATGATCCAACATTCGAAACGGATCCAAACAAGTTCACTAATCGAATCTCAGATCAGAACAGAAACAACACCGAACCTACATATCTAAATCATAACACACAAACAAATCAACAAAACCCTAAATCAAAGCAGAAATGACAGCAAAACAGCGAATTCCACACAAAATTCAAGCAGCTACACGAATTGCGTCCGATCAAAGGATCGCACGAACACTAAGTTTACACAGAACCTCAAATCGACCAGAAATCATAGCAGCAGAACGAGATTTTAACAGAGAAAGCAAAAAACAACAAGAGAAAAGCAATGTAGATGAGCGAATCGAGCAACTACGACGGAGATCGATTAGAGATCTATAACTTTGAGATCTACCTGTGTTGGAGAGCTTCGCGAGGGAGGGACCGCGAGAGAGAGAGCGCTTCAGAGCAACGTGTGATATTATGGAGCGTGAAATGGCAACGAGGAGAGAATTTTATTAAAAGTAGACACTCCAGAATATGTAAATGACACCAGTGTTCATTTTAATTACTATTGTGCCCCTGTATGATGAGGAGTAATTTTGATATTTGTTTGGTAAGGTACTCCGATCAGAGCTTGCGATCTCAATTCGAAGCTAGGAGTTTCATTTTACTATTCCAAAAAAACAGATTGGGTTAGAAAATTTTGCCCATTTTATACGCAAAATTCGATTTTTTATCCAATCCGGTCCCATACAAGAAAGAAAACCTCATTCAATTTGAATCGTTTTTATATTATTCATTATAAATCCAGATTCAATCTAAAATTTTAGTTGTCACTTTTTATTTTAATAAGTTGTTTTGAGTTACTTTTTGAAGTTTGGACTATAAAATCTTGTTCTGAATTCGATAGTATGTTTTTTGGGTTGTTGGTTTGTATCATTGTGCGACCCAAAAAATTTATGTGAATTGATTTCATGTTAGTTAAATCAAATTTGAAATGACGGCAAATTTGAGTTCGAATTACCAACTGCATTGTTACGTTGGAGTTTAGAGAGAGAGAGAGAGAGACACCCCCACCAAACATCTTTTGTGCTTGGTACTTGGTAGACAGGTCCGGGAGGACGAAAATGGCTGGCTCTCACTATTTGGATCTCAAATTATAATATTCAAAAGTCTTTATTTGGTTTTTAACTGGAAGTAGATAAAATGAACTGAAGGTAATTCGTGACTCAAAGTACTGTTTTAGGTCGATTATTTCATTAGTAAGTACTGAAACTATTAGAGAGGTTGGTGGTGGTTTAGTTGGGTAACAAGGAAAGTTTTAATGAGCTCTTGGGTGTTTTGATTTGAGCCCGACATCATTTTTAAGGAAACAACGTGACAAAAACACTAACTTATTTGAAGAAAATGAATTTAAGTCACATAATTTTTAATTTAAGTTAAGTCAAGCCAATGTGGTAATAACATTCATCTAATTTAACTCATACCTACTCTAATGAATTTGTGGAAGCGGAGCGACCCACTAAATCCTTGATTTTTAATTGAGGGGATGTGTTATCATTGGCGGCTAAGTCTAAACCAAATAATGTTTGGTTTAGAATATTTATCATCAACTTAGGCCTTATTTGGTAACACTTATAGGCATACATAAGTCACTGTACAGTCACTAATATTGGGTCAAATCATTTAAATTAATTTCAGTTTTTCTCTCTCCACTTTCGGAATGATTGAGAAGTGA
>JAYMTE010001230.1:0-13996 GCA_036897545.1 Pelargonium fulgidum
ACCTAATTCACTTCCTCCATTGATCCAACCAAATCAGATCGGACCGAGATTAACCCGGTCGTTTGGACCAAATCAAGCCAATTTCAACCAATTAAACCATGTTCAATCCTCATTAATTACAAATTTGCCCTTAAGCCTATTTTTACCTTTAAATAATCATTTTACAACCCAAATTTTCTACTATAAAACAATCAGAAAAAGAAGAAGAAAATAGTTATGTCCAATTATAAATTGACACGTAAGCATTATAAGAAAAGGAAAATGATAAAATAGAGAAAGTGGAGATGGGTAAGTCAGTCAGTCACCGAACACTCGTGACTCGCGAGTCGTGAAGCCGTGACAGACAGTCTGTCCCACACGCTCACTGTTCACAACCCAACCAAGCCGTGGCTCAAGCCGTCAAGCCGATTAAGCCAGCTGCGTCGACGCCTACATTTTTATTTTCATTTGTTACTTAAAAAACCTTCAATTCTTTTCCCTTCATTTTCAGCACTCAATTTTTTTTTCGCGGAAAATCAAAACTATATAATCCAAAATACCATAAATTTCCTTTTGGTGAGATTTTTCTTAGCCCTATTTGTTTCTCTCTCTTCTCAGTAATGTCAGAACTTTGAATCATAGCTGACTCAGCCTGATTTTTCTCACAATTTCTCTTCAATTTGTAGATTCGATGATTGAAATTCGCTTCCCGTTAGATGTAAATATTTTATTTGGTTTTCAAGTTTCAGTGAAGGACTCGTTACATTCCAGCCGAAGAATTTTCAACAATAGTTGCTGAATTATTTTGTTGGTGTCTTCTCTGAGAGTTTCTGGTGAAATCTTCTAGACCCAGGAGAAATTTTCTTTTTCGGAAAAGCTTTACCTTTTCATGAATTTGTCGACATAAAGTTCGTCTTTTTAGGTGCGTCTTTGGAGATTCGTAGGTAATTTCTGCTTATTTTTGTTATTTTTATTTGTTTCTTTATATCTGTTGCTCATAAATCTTACTGTATTTTTTTTTTTGAGGTGCATATGGATTGATTTAGTTATTGATTGTTTGGGCTAGTGTAGACTGTTTAGATTGTATGAATCTTTGCCCTTCACCTAGATCTGATTGAGAAGTCAACAGAAATGCTGAATTAGGGTTTTAAGGGATTTTGTTTTGCCATCAAGAGGAGTGCTGGTATGTAGAATGTGGATTTATGGATGATGGGACTGTGGGAACTGAGGGGAATAACATTGTGGAAGCATACATTTACTGTTTATATAATGGTATAAGATGTATCCACCGCCTACATGGTGTGTGATAAAACTTTGATGTTTGATGTATCTGAGAGAAGAGTTGATGTGTATTCAATAAGTTGAAGAAGCTGTGAGGAAACGAAATAGGAAATAAAATCAAACTTATTGGATGATAGACTTTCTACGGGGTCTGGTTTATTTGTTTGCATAGATGCTCAATGTCTAAGCTTCTGGGTTTACTCAATTTGATGTAGTTCCTCTCAGTTGTTTCTAGGAATCATTACGCGCCAAATTTAGACATGGTTTTTGGTGAAGGTGAGAAAAATTTAGCTATCTAGAACTTTCTATCTAATGCTTAGTGTTCTCAATTAGTCTGATTTTCCAGTTAGAGGATCTATTTATATTTATTTGCGTGAAAATAATATATGTAGACTTGCGTCAGTTTTCAACAAGCTAGTTTACTTTGACGTATAAAAGATTACTTAAGCAGGTTATATAAACAATCACTTAAGCGGTTATTTATGATTCTCAGCTATTCCTCTGTTTTCAGGTGAAAATTGCCTAAATTCAGTGTGGGGAACTCAAGTGCTAACTCTTTCTCATTTTCAGTTACACGGCTACAGCATTAGCAGCAGCTGGGAATATTCTGAGCTCTAAACATAGAAATGTTGTCAGCTTGCATTCATCTGGAATGAAGACCTTACAGGTTTCTTTCTGTTGCATTTTCCCCAGTTGTTTCTATAAGTTTTTTTTTTCTTTTCATTGTGATCCCAGTGGTTTGCATTGTTTGCTAAGTTCTGGCACAACAGAAATACTCAACTTCACCTCCTCACATAATCAAATACCTTCCTTCAGTTGTTCACCAATATCAATTTACTCTGCACATATTTTACTAGAGTGCCTACTCATTATAATATGAGTTACATTTTTTTAAAATATATTGCAAAAGTGATGAATGGTAATACTTCTAACACTGCTGCTGCAACTGCCGCATCATTAGCCATCACTATGCTCATGAGCTGTGGCTATGCCCAAGTCATAACATACTTTGTCATTATTGCTCAATGTGCTAGTTAATGCACTTAAATAATATAATTTGTTGAATGTAAGTGGAATTCTGTTCTCAAAACTTAATTTTGTACTTTGCGCCCATGGAGTTTCACAATTTTGACTGGCTAGTTGATGAAAATTGTACTTGCTCGACTTGTGCTTTAAATACTCAAAAGTTGTGCCTTATCTTGCCACCACAACTGTGGTTTAGTATCTCTACTTTATATTCTAGACCTTTTTTTATTTATTTTTTATTTTTGAAATTTAACTCTAATGGTTTGAGCTACGTAATATGAGGTAGTTCTCCTCCTTTTCCCTCAACCCCAACCAATAAGATTCAAACCCATAACCTTGTTAGAGAATTGTGATTTTCTAAAAATTGCCCAACACACATTTTGTGTTTGCTTATGATTATATGACACAGTTTTTTAATGGGATACACAGGGTGCACAAGAAATTCAGTCCTCAACACAAGTTTCACATGAATCCCAAAGTGATCAGCAGAACAATCACACAACAGAGGCTCCCTTAGCAGACACAGGTTCAATATCCACTTCGAGCAATGATACCAGAAAAGTTTCACGCCAAGATATTGAACTTGTAAGCAACAGATTTTTACTTATTTTGAATTCACCTGTAGTGTATTGATCTTTGCATACGATCTTAGCTGTCTATTTCCTGGCTCAATGTTGACTAGTTCCAGAAAATGGATGTTATAGGTCCAAAATTTAATAGAACGGTGCCTACAATTATATATGAATAGAGATGAGGTGGTTAAAACACTCCTGACCCGAGCAAGGATAGATCCAGGATTTACAACTTTGGGTAGGCATTTTCTTGCCCTTCCTTGGGTTGTTTTTGGTTTTCCATGGAACAGTCTTGTTCTCTCTTTCCTTATCTCTTTCTGTTAATTTAGTTTGGCAGAAGTTGGAAGAAGAAAATGCTGATTTTTTCAGGGCCTATTACATTAGGCTAAAGTTGAAGAAGCAAATCCTCTTATTCAACCATTTGCTTGAGCATCAGTATCATCTTATGAAGTATCCTGTACCTCCAAAAGTGCCTTTGGCGCCAATACAAAATGGGATTCATCCCATGCCCGGTAAGTTCTCTTTGAGCAATGACAGGTTGTTCAAAGCTCAAGTAGCTCTGTTACTTAAAGAGTTAAAAGTACAGTATTTATGTGTATATGTACGAAAGTAATCAGAACACACATATTACCATTGTTTCCTTACCACATAAGCCATGAGCTTCTAAATCAAAGGGTTTTGATGATAACATTATTATTTGAACTTGATTTCATACCAGAGAGAATATATACTGTTCTTTATAGCTCCAAACAATGCTGTTGGATATGCCATAATACTGTTTCTTCTTTTTTTCCTTCCATTTTTGCCAATTTCTTTTCCTTTGCTTTTGAGTTATCATTTCCCCCTGGAGGAAGAAAATGCGGGATATATTAGATTATAAGGGAGAAAACTGTATGTTCTGGTTTTCGGACTATGGCTGAAGCTCTGAGATGTTTTGAGAATGCCCTACATTATATAAATGACTATTTGGAAACTGTTTAGTCAACTTCCCATAGAAAATTTTATGATGGTTGAACCCTTTAATAAGTTTTGCCTTAAATAGAAATTTATTGTAAAATTGATGGTTAAGGGAATGTGTTGCATTGTTGTATCAAGCCACTATTATTCAACGCCACTTGTTTGCAGTGCAGTTAACAACTTACCAATGGGGTATCCAGTTTTACAGCAACCTCCCATTCCAGCAACTGGTCAACCCCATCTCGACTCCATGGGCTGTGGGATATCAAGCTGTCATGTTGTTAATGGGGTCCCTGCACCAGGCAATTTTCATCCAATTCGAATGAATTCTGGAAATGAGTAAGATCTTGTCCATCTCCATTTCATTCTCCTTGATTTTTCAGTCAACACACACAATGGCACAAATAATAACCAGAATTGAGAATCTCTCTCTCTCTCCTTGATATTACTGTACATTCACAGGATAGCAGTTGATTATTCAGTCAACATACACACAATGACACAAATAATAACCAGAATTGAGAATCTCTTTCTCTCTCTCTACCTTTACACTACTAGTCTGTCTGTGTGTATTCACAAGATAGCAGTTAGATGTCAATTTTTCAGTGTTCTACCAATGAGCAGTAGCCCCATTGGAAACTTTTCCATTTTAAGTTAACATACAATTGTGTCAGACATGTATTTGGTCATTGCATTTGTAACATGCTATATTTTTGGATGACATTCATTTGTACATGTTCAGAAAGTAATTTTCCAGGTAGAAGTTATGTTTTATGCTAACAACAAGTTCTTTTGTCATGCTGAAGTATGGTGATGGATGGCAGTGCAGCTGAAGCAGCTCCTGTTATTCCACTGAGTAGTGGTATGTCTACAATGTCAGAGATGGCCATGAGTCCTACATCAGTAGCATCCAGTGGACATTTCCCATTCACTACTTCAGATATATCTGGAATGGGAGTAGACGCGTCAGCACTTGATACATCATTCACATCTGATGTGGCTAATTCAGTAGGATTGCAGCTTGCTCATGATGGTGGGGTCGGGAATAGGTCCTTGGATCAGATTCAGTGGAATTTCAGCCTTTCAGATCTTACAGCAGATTTGTCAAACCTGGGAGGTAATTTCTTTTTCTATTATAATTAAAACTGTATCTAGGGTTGCACCATTAATCTTGTCAGGATTGGAGTTACATTATTACCACAAGTTTCATAAAATTTAGAACTTGATCCTATATTTGGTTGCACATGCATTTAGATGGTTAACATTTCAAAAGATGAACTTGACATTTAAGAAGAGGGAATGGGGAGTGGGGTGAGAGAAGAAATAAAAGTGAAGAGAGATAATACAGAACTAGAAGAGAGTGGAGAGATAATGGAGAGACAAGGATTTTATGAAGAGAAGAGGCAAGTATAGTAGGTCTCTCATAAGTACTGTGCATTCTAACTCAAAACAACATACTGTTCATCCCAAAACCAAAAGACTAGAACTTGTAACAAATTAAACTCCTTAAGTAAAACAAAACCCTAATTTTAAGTGAAATCCCTAATCTCAATTCTATTAGTATCCAATCAGTAAGAACGTAAAATAGTAATGATGAATTTATCTCCAAAATGAGAACTGCAGAGATCACAAATGCAGAATCTGCTGATAAACTTCTGAATATATTTGTAAACAAAATTGAAACTTTTATTTTTGCCATCTTTACCGTGTAAGAGCATTTTAATTTGTTATGATCTTGCGAGTTACTTTCACATCCGATCTGATGTGTCATCTTGGAACAGATTTAGGAGCCCTTGGAAACTATCCTGGTTCACCGTTTCTGCACTCTGATTCAGAAATTTTGTTGGATTCTCCGGAGCAAGAGGATATTGGTAATTCGATATCTATCTTTGATCTTATTTTAGAAATTTCAAATTGAAATTATTGGAATTTAGCGATAGTGGGAAAAATTTGTTGAAGAAAATCATTTAAAGATGTGCTGTAGTAATGTGCATGAAGTGCAGATTTAATACTTTGGTTTCAACTTACAATCATAGTTATTCTATAATGGAAAAAAAAAAAAAGAAGAAGAAGAGAGAAACCGTTACCAATGAAATGGGAAAACATACATTTATACTCAATCTTCATCAATGAAGTTAGATTGTGGTTTGTAGCATTTATCATTAACATACATACAACTGGGGCAATTTCATGTTATTTAAAAAATCATCATATTTAGTGAAGTCACTTGTATTATGTTTGACCTTATTTCAGTGGAGGAGTTCTTTGTTGATTCTGTCCCGGGCTGTCAATCAGATGAAGAAAAGAAAGTACTAGACTAAGGTGAGCTTCCATGGCATCCATCCCTTGGTTCATTGAAATTTTAGGATAGGCAGGTTAGGACTATGAAATAAGAAATTGTTGTCTATTACTAGTCAGTCAAATGGGATTTTTTGTTATCAGATAATTTAGAAATGTAGTTAAATTTTATGTAGTACACGAACATGAAAGCAGTGAGGTTTATTAGTTGTAATTTATGTTGTACTTATTTTATATGTGGGTATTGATTTTGTGCCACATTATTGGTAAAGCTGAGAGAACATAGAATTTGTAATCCTGTACTTGGATTAATTAATAATTAATCTTAGCAGCTTATGAACTGAATCATTTTCCATTCTAATGCTATTTGCAATGTATGTAATGTAGTTCCTAATTGTCTTGACCTGTATTATGCAGTGCAGTGCCTGAAAGTTATGGTGTCTTGAATGGTGTTGTTTTGGTTGATTGGAGTATGAGAGAAACTATTTGCAGGGCTGTTGTCCCTTACCAACCAGTTGTATGGGTATTTTTTACACTAAATTTTCAAAAACACTTTAATTTTTTTTTTAAACAGAAATAATCTCATATGATTAATTCATGGGCAAATCCGAATTTAATAACTGAGATACATTAATTGGAGGCTGTAAATTTACCCAATTCCACGTGTCTGACATAAATGTCTTGAAATAAAAACTTTAACGATTTAATTATCACACAATCTGTTATTATTAATAACTCCACTGGAAAGAAACGAGAATAAAATTAACTACAATAGACAAAATGTCTTGAAATAAAAACTTTAACGATTTAATTATCACACAATCTGTTATTATTAATAACTCATTCCTATCCAAAATGAGTACCTTATTATCTTCTTTAAACTAAAAATGTGTAACTTTTTTATTTAACAAAAAAATGTGTATCTTTTTAAATGCTAAAATTTTAACGTTGCAAACAAAATATACATTACAGACATTGCATAAAAATGATATTTAACAGGTTTGACAAACACATACACATCACAACAAAAATTCCCCCACATTTTCCAAATAAAAAATCTAATACAATTATCAAAAAATTTTATCATGTAAATAAGTAAAACAATTACTAAAAATATTTTATTTATATTTAGGCACACAAATATATTTTTTATAAACAAGCGTAACAACCGATATTCGAACATGAAACATCAAGAGAAACAAGCGCACTTAGCCACTTGTCCCATTGATAGTTGTTAAACACACAAATATATAAATTACACATCTATAGCTTACGCGAGTTTTGAATCATAAATGTTACTATCCCTATCTCCCGCGTGAGACTGTTTTATTCATTATTGACATTATGAGCTTAAGTAGAGATTTTCTACCTTTTGCGAGGTGGGTATTTGCGGGATGTGAGTGTTCCTCGTATTATAATCATTTTCAATAATATGTTGATAGTAAAATTGTCGAACATACGAAGACTAATTATATGATTTATATAAATTAAATAAATAAACAAGTAGATTTGTATCTCAATCTTCAAATTAATACATTTAAACATGTGTTCATGAAATCAAAATAATCAAGTTGATAAATAATACTCTTTTATCAAGAAAAAAGAATTTCAACCAAAGTTTTATTAGGTGAGACTCACCATATCTTATTAGGATATGTCACTTAATGAATAAAGAGGAATAACTCTTCTTTCAATGGGACGGAAACCCTTTCTGTTTTTGTACTCATTTCTGCAGAAGTAATCGCCTTTTGTTTTGTCAATTCCTAAAAAGCATTTGCTGATATCTCTTGAAACCATTTGTACGAATTTTCTGGGACAACTACCCGCTCGTCCACCTCTAATAAACGCAATTGACCAGACTCTAAATCATCTTCAAAAACCATACCTTGCTATTCTAATGTAAAACCCTGTACTTGGTTCTATCTCATTTGTTGGAAACTTGAATTCTTTCTTATAAACTCAAATAATGCACCTTATACTGTTAGCAGAGAGACTCGAATCCGAAACCGTAGAGAAAATTCGAAGCACTTAAACTGCTTAGTCCAACCTATTTTTGTCAAAAAATAACATTAATTAAGATTTTGGGTTGGAGTGCTCTCTTTCTCTTTGGTGTTTTAAGATTCGAATAACATTTTTTGTCTTGCTACGACTGCTCTTGATTTCATAGCGGCGGCAGTCTATGAATTTTGCATACAACAATTGTGGTCTTTCTTGTTCTGATAGCGAGTCTTGTTTTGATAGCAAGTTAGATTATGCATATTTGCGGCGTAGATTCGCGATATGTTTTTTGGTTGCCGTTCGGGGCACCAAGAGACGATTGCAGAAAAGAAGAAGGCTTGAAATGTGGTGATCTGGTCAGAGTCATTGAATCAGACTTCGAGTTTGCTGTCGGATCAGATTACATACACGATGGTGACGAAAGGCGGTTGGCAGAGCACTGCGCGTGGTCGGCTTGAACTTCAAGGGCAATCATTGTCAGTTGTTCGTGTTATTCAGACCGGATGGGAGGGATTTCCCAGTGCCTTTGTTTAGTTCATTATGATATCATGTCTCATTTAACTAATTTTAATTATGTTTGGTTTGCTCGTTTTAGATTTGAGGCCATTAGATTTATTTACTTATTAGTTAGATCATCTATTAATATGTTTTAGTGATAAAGTCAGAATTTCATGTCCGTATATTTCACTAAAGTTTGTATCGGCTACTATTTGATTTAATATAAAGATTATGAGTTACTTAAAAAAAAATTGGGTTGGAAACTTTCAAACACGAGTTGGCGTTCCTACTTCCTACACAAAACTTTGAGCAAAGACTCTGAAGTCTAATGTCAATGATAAGAAAAAAAAAAGAAAAAAAAGAAAAAATAAATAAATAAAAAAAAGAAAAAAGAAAAAAAAAGAGTGGGCCCACCAAAATGACAATAGTCAATTGAACTGGAGTTGGAGACGATGGACAGTCCTCCATGGATGGCTTGGCTTCATGACCTTGACTCCGTCTTTTTTTATGCTTTTGATCTTTCTTTGTCTCTACTATTCCTATTCCATTGCCCATTGCCCATTGCCCATTGCCATGCCATTTTCTCTCTTACCAACTTTCTTTTCTCTCCCATTTCCATAGCTCATTACCACTTTGGCCTTCTCTCCCATTTCCTCTTTGGTTTCTCTCAAAACTTGAAAGGGTAAGACCAAACTATCACTTTCTTTTTGAGGTTTTGCTCCCAAAAAGGAAGGATTTTTATGGTTATTTACTAATCATTTTGGTTAAAAGAGGAGTAAGGTTTGTAAACAGGCATCATGGTTTGGTTGGCCATGTCTGAATTGAGCATTTCTTTGGTCTGGTTGTGATTGGGAATGTGGTAGTGATAGTGGTAATCAAGTCAAGCATGCCATATGATTTGCATGTGATTGTGGTTTTGATGGTTAGAGTGAAATTAACATTTCAAGTTTTTGTTTTGGGAATTTGCAGGTCTTGTATATTTTCCACAAGTTATGAATTTCAATCCAACCAAGTTTGTGAGGTTAGTTTTTTTGGTTGCTCTTGACCTCCTTTATTATATTTCCTGCTACAACACACACAATACATAGCAATTAGCAACTTCTGTTAATTATGTCATTACAATGTTAAATATAGAGGAAAAGAAAAGAGAAGGTTGCTTTAGCTTCTTGGAGCATTAGTCTCCAGAATCAAATTGTTTGCTTCTGATTTTCAGACTTAGTGCAAGATTGGTAGTTTAGGATCATCTAATTGTGGTTTTGTTTAACAATATTTGATAGCTAAGGTTGTTTTTTTTTCACTCTACATGGGATGTTCTAGTCAGTAATTAGATTCTTAAGTGTTAGCTTGAAGTCAGTTTCTCAAATTTCTTTTGTACTCCTCTGTTCTTTGTTCTTTGTCTAGGTTCAAAGAGGCGAGTTCGGCGAGATCATTAAGTCCTGACCAGCAGTTCTCTTTTGAATATGAGCAACATCAAAGAGGAGTTAGACCCACTGTCACAGCAGTTTTAAGCTCTATCAGGCGTGGAGTTGAGAAAGGGTCTGAAAGGATTAAAAGCTTGAAAAAACCATTGAACTTCAGTTCATTAGGTGGTTGGCCGGCAAAAGAAATGGGTTTGAAGAAGAAAGTTCTTGACCCCCAGGGTCCATTTCTTCAGAAGTGGAATAAAATATTTGTACTCTCTTGCATCGTTGCGGTGTCCTTGGATCCGTTGTTCTTTTACATCCCGGTAATTGATGGCAAGCAAAAATGCCTCAAATTGGATGAGAAAATGCAGATCATTGCTTGTGTTCTCCGTACATTTTTCGATCTCTTTTATATACTCCACATAATTTTTCAATTCTTTACTGGGTTTATCGCCCCCTCTTCACGAGTGTTTGGAAGAGGTGTGTTAATTGATGATCGTTGGGCAATAGCAAAAAGATACTTGTACCCAAACTTTGTCATCGACATTCTTGCAGTTCTTCCACTCCCACAGGTAAGTCTTTTTGTTTAAACAAAATTATCTGCTCTTTCTGCATTCATGACAACAATTGAATTGAGACCCCATTTCAGTCACATTAATGTCAATAATCAAGACATTTTTTCCCTGGCAATGACTAGTAGTCATTTTTGAAACTTTTGTAACCACATTCCAGCATGGACTAGGTACTATGATGTTTTTCTATTTAATGCATTCTACTTTGTCTCTTCAGATAGCTGTTTTGGTCGTTATCCCTATGGTGCACGGCCCAGTTTCTTTAATTACGAAGGACATGTTGGAATACGTTATATTCATCCAATATGTGCCAAGACTAATTCGCATCTATCCGTTATTCAAAGAGGTAACAAGAACTTCTGGCTTGTTTACTGAAACGGCCTGGGCTGGAGCTGCCATCAATCTCTTCCTCTATATGCTAGCCAGTCATGTAAGTTTGATTTCTGATTTTCTAACTTTCAACATTATCCTATGGAAGAAGATGGATTTCTGATCATAAACTTAATATGACATGCCAGGTAGTTGGAGCGTTTTGGTACTTGTTTTCCATAGAACGACAAGATAAGTGCTGGCGCAGCGCGTGTGAGAGTAATAAATTATGTGATGTTACAATGTTGTACTGTGATCAACGTAACCAAGGTTTTTCACCTGTGAATGATCTTGCGTTTCTTAATACATCTTGCCTTCTTCTGGGACCTGATGAAATTAAAGACTTGTCTGTTTTCAACTTCGGAATATTCCTTGATGCTCTTCAGTCTCAAGTGGTGGAATCAACTGATTTCCCAAAGAAATTCTCTTACTGCTTCTGGTGGGGTCTCCGTAATCTTAGGTATGTTGCTAAAAAAATTCTTTACATTGTCAATCAACTATCACTCGTTCTAGATGAATTATCTTTAATTCCAACTGTACATATTTGTTTGACTGATGAAGTTAGCTTGCAAATTGCTTTTCCCAAGTTGGTGCATCTTTATTTAAGAATGGAAGATGGACAATTTGAAAATTTCGGAACAGATTAGACATCTTTGAAAGTTCATTTTTTCATATGGTATTGTACTATCTTTTCTTTTTCCTGAAAAAGGTTATGAAACATAGCACCTATTCGAACCTCGTCTGGAAAGTGGGACACGATTGGAAGTGAGCCCTTGCCTATGATTCAATGAATACATAGTGTGCACTTATTGTTCTGCATATATTTTCTGTTAATGAAGTTTTGGATCTAACGGAAGTATCTTACTTCTCTACAGCTCGCTAGGCCAAAACCTCAAAACAAGCACTTATGTATGGGAGATAGGCTTTGCTGTCTTTATATCCATTTTCGGATTGTTATTGTTTTCATTACTTATAGGCAATATGCAGGTAAAACTTTATCCTCATGCTGTAGCTTTTTTCATTGCCCACTTCATACAAGCATTTCTTTGGTTTATTAGGATACGGTACCTCCATGGTATCGCCACATTATGCTTAGATCAATACTAAATAATGTTTATGCATTCCTTGTCCCGTCCCATGAAAGTTCCTCCAATTCGAACTAGCTCATAGTATCTTAGAAATGCATTATTGCATTTTGATGTTATGCGTTGGGTGAATGAGAATGTTAAAACGTTAGTTTTGTACTTTTGTTGCTGGTACAGAAATATCTTCAATCTACAACAGTGAGAATAGAAGACATGAGAGTTAAAAGGCAAGATGCAGAACAGTGGATGTCCCACCGTATGCTCCCAGAGAGCCTGAGGCAGCGGATTAGGCGCTATGATCAGTACAAATGGCAAGAAACTAGAGGTGTTGAGGAAGAGAATTTGATCCGTAACCTTCCCAAAGATCTTAGACGGGATATTAAGCGGCATCTTTGCTTGGCTCTACTTATGAGAGTGAGTACCTTAATCTTTGCTTTGTGTCCACATGATATATATTTATTCTTTAAAAGTAAATAAATGTGTAATCTTGATTAAATTTCTTTAGGTGCCAATATTTGAAAAAATGGACGAACAACTATTAAGTGCAATGTGCGATCGCCTGAAGCCGATGCTTTACACTGAGAAGAGCTTCATTGAACGAGAGGGGGATCCAGTTGACGAGATGCTTTTTATCATGCGAGGCAACATAGTGACAGTAACCACGAATGGTGGAAGAACTGGCTTTTTCAACTCAGTTTATCTCAAGGCCGGTGACTTTTGCGGAGAAGAGCTTCTCACATGGGCCTTGGATCCCCACTCCTCTTCCAACCTCCCTATCTCCACAAGAACAGTACAAGCCCTGTCGGAGGTCGAAGCCTTTGCTCTAAAGGCCAATGACTTGAAGTCTGCAGCCTCCCAGTTTCGGCGCCTTCACAGCAAACAGCTTCAGCATACTTTCAGGCAAGGCTTCGAATTCCGATAAAACTGTCCATTTATATAAGATGCTACTATGTGATAATGTATTGACTGGTGTTAGTACACATTACATTTCAGGTTTTACTCATTACAGTGGAAGACATGGGCAGTCTGTTTCATACAGGCGGCTTGGCGCCGGCATTGCAAGAGGAAGCTTGACAAGTCGTTGCGCGACGCAGAAGATAGGCTGCAGGAAGCTTTGGCTAACAATGCTAGTGCCTCCCCAAGCCTTGGAGCCACCATTTATGCATCTAAATTTGCAGCCAATGCGCTGCGAGCTTTGAGCAAGAACCGGAAGAGTAGTCGGAGCTATAGATTGGAGCAGAGGCTACCACCATTGCTACCACAGAAACCAGCTGAGCCTGATTTTACAGCTGAAGATGCTAGTGACTTGTAATATTGAGTTTTCTTTTTTCTTCTGTTGAATTTTTGTGTGTGCATATATGTGCAAATACAGTTGTGAGATGTCTGTATAATAAGATGTACATATGCAAGACAACAGAAAAACTTATTTTTGCTGTAATCTAAGTATTTTTCTGTTGTACATTAAACGTTTAAGCTATACGTATCACTTTCTCACGTTTAAGCTATACGCAAATACATTAAAAAAAAACTGGTGTCACCCTCCCTCCCGATCTGAATTGCATCAACCACTATTTAGCATCTGACTCTATAATGATATCCCTCGAACCTCACTCCCAAAACAGTTGGAACACCTCCCTAATCGCAATTGCTTTCATCTTACGGACATTGCATAGACCAGCCGAGTCTCGAGTCAAACTGAGCCAAGCTCAACTATTTTTTTTTTACCTCCAGCTCAAGGCGAGCCATGATTATTTTAGGCCAATTGTTGTATCTTCACTAAAATTTTAAAAACATAGTAAATTAAAAATAATTTTATGCCGTACTAGAACTGTAGAGCAAACATACTAGGCCTCAGAATAATGGGCTTTGAAAACAAATTGGGCCTGAGGCCTAATTAAAGAATTTCATTGAACTAAGAGTTGGTGGGGTGCGCCAGGCCCGTGCAGTAGTGCAACGCA
>JAYMTE010001231.1:0-13994 GCA_036897545.1 Pelargonium fulgidum
TGGTTATAATGCTCTTAATATGAATTTATTTGAAATTTATATAGAATAAATCAGAGCCATTGGATTAGATTCTAAGTTTGAATCTCAACCCTTCATTTATTAAATGAAAAATCACAACAGATAACCCTCTTCTCTCCATCCGTGATTTCGAAACCCTAAGGTGAGTGGAGCTCTCGGTGATATTCTCGGCAATGCTTTCGACAATGCTCTCGGCGGTGCTCTCTGCGGTGGTGTCGGTCGTGGTCGAGGTGGTGGCCGTGGCGACGCCAATCTAAAAATATTGATGTAACTTTTGAAACTTAGAACAATCTACAAATGTGGAGCTAATGTTTTTTGATTGAATCTAATTAGGCTAGACTTGGAATTGTGTGTTGAACCAGTAGTTATTACAAAATAGGCATTTGTAGTGATTTTTTTACTAGCTTCTAGTGATTGTATTGTTGTTGAGAATTTGGATTTGAAGAGTGCTTATATGAGCAATTTTGTTGTATGTTATGATGGATTATATTAATTCAAATGATAGAGAAATGATTCTTCTTAATCGACTGTTGAAACAGGTCAGGTGAATATTTGAAATTTCTTCTTAATCGTTGTTTCGCTCACGTAAATGGATAAAGATTGAATTAATGGGATAATGGATTGTTCAAGCTTTGTCAGCATATTTATGTTTTCTTCTGCTGTTTTGTGTAGGGTAGGTTGTTCTGTGAGTGATGGAGGTTTGTGTGACTTCAGTAAAGATGATATGTTATGTTTGGCATAGTTCATAAGACTATGCATCTAATAGCACATACATACATATGAACTGCATATGAGAAGCTTAAAATGAGTAACATGTATATGGTTACAGTTACAGCCTGTAACTAACAAATATTTATGCTTTCTCAATAGAGTGTGTTGTATTTGTTTTACTAAAGAGTGTTATTATATATGTGTTGTACTTTATATTTTGAGTTGTTGATCATTGTTACTGTGTTTGAGCGAATTTTTGTCTATGTGTTGATGATATTTATGTCTGCTTGAAATTGGATGAACTAGTTTTTATTTTATTTTTAATTTTTGGTTAAATGAGAGAGATTACCATTAAAAGCTTCTACTGGATTGAATTTTTTAAATGAACTAAAAGCCTCTTATTGGCTGCGTGACTTAGCCATTTAGTGTATGTGTTTGATTCTTTAAATTTTCTATTCGTATAGGTTATCATGGCCCCAAGGCGTTCGGAAAGAAATAAGGGAAATAACTCTAGAGGACAAGCCGCCACTGCAAATCCAAAAAGTTTGAAAACGAAGAAGAAGGGACCTCTTGTGTGCATGCCTACGTCTACAAAGAAATTTTGTTCTATGAGACAAGCTATCCATTTCAATCAAGTGATGAGTAGATTGCGCTCTGTAGTGCCATGTACTATTGTTATGTACGGTGATTTGGAGGGTTTTCCCGATCAAAATAGGTTAGACGATGTAGGTTTAGCTACTTTATGCATTTGGAATGAAAAAATATACCTTGAACTAGTGAAATACTTTTATAGTAATTGGGAGGAAAGAGTAACAACTTCTGGGCTTGTCGTGACTACGTTTGTTAGAGACATATCTATTTATATAGACGAGTCGAGCATTAAAGAAGCCTTAGGGTGTGGTGATCCATTAGAGGGTGATGAAAACATTCCTGCACGGTTTTGTAACAAGAAAAGTAGCACATTGGTGGGTAAATGTCAATATAGTCGATGTTTCCCATTATTTAGTAAGAACAAGAAAGTCGGGTCATTTAATTCGTATATTCGCATACTTCATAAAATCGTAGTCACATGTTTATTTCCTAGGTCGGGTTGTAAAACTAATATTTCTTGTCGAGATGCTTGCATACTGTGGCATATTCTCACTAAAAGAAAAATTGATGTTGAACATGTTATTTTACAATCTATGAGAAACATAGCTAGAAATGGGGGTAGAAAAGCATTGTCATTTGACATGGTTATCACTAGGTTGCTTTTGTTTGAGGTTGAAACAAATGGGTTTTGTGTGGCATAATGGAGAGTGGACAACGGATTGTATAACGGGTATTGCCTTTGATTCTTTCCCACTCATTCAAGTTGGAAAAGAACTATGAATGTAGATGACTCCTTGTGTGAAGCAATTCCAAGTAATGGTGTGTATGCAAACTTGGAAATGGATGATGAAGACACAAAATCTGAGTTGGGTCTGGTTGATGATGTGAATGAAAATGCAACTTGTGATGTCTCCGTGAAAAGAATGAAGGCGCAGCTGTTGGTGGACCCAAGGCCGGCCCTACCATATAGTCAAAAAAGCCCTTACTTAAGGCCCCCGATTGTGGGAGGCCCCCAATTATTTTTATTTTCTTGCGGTTTCAAACTGCAGCCAATTTTGCTGAAAAAAATTAAAACCGCAGCCATATTAACATAAAACCACAGCCTAAAAAACAAGTGATATAAATTTAGTTGCATTTTATAACCGCAACTAAAGGGTTAGGCCCCCCTAAAAATCATTTTTCAGTTGCGATTTTAGGCATTTTTATTGATTTTTGTCAATTAAAGACCGCTTGGAAGTTTATGTAGATTTATGGTGTCAATCTAATATATTAGATACTTTACATCATATCTAGTCTTTTATTAGTGACTCTTAGTCAATCTATTCGAAATCGTGTAGTAAGATTTTATCTACCGTACTAATAATTTTAATTTTTAAGCAGATAATCTTGAGTATGTAAAAACCATATTATTTAATTTTTTATAATATTTTCTGCTTTGTAGTCTAACAGATGGGGCTCTTTTATATGTATGCTATCTAAATTCCTATAGTATTTTGTTGAAATTTGAAAAAAATAGAGGTTATTTTGAGGTATAAATGTTTATAAGAATTGATAATAATTTGAGTTTTTATATAATTATTTATCAATATCAAATCAAAAATATAAATCCTTTTATTCAAAATCGTTAAAATAAGACTTAAGGGTAGTGACACAGTTGGCATCACAGGCTGCGTGAGTAGGAAGAGCGTTTGCATTTGATTCTCGCTCAACACACCCATGAGAAGCGGTGAAAGCTTTAACTGTGAACAAAACTCGAATGAAGATTAGTTTGGGTGTGGTAAAACGGCTAAAATGTGTCAATTGCGAGTGCGCGGATCCGCTCAGAAACCCCATGGCATAAACCGAAAAAAAATTGTTAAAATAATAAGACCCAAAATGAAAAATTCGCTTAAGGCCCCACAAAACGTTAGGCCGCCCTGAGAGCGACCCGCTGGATCCAAACATTTTAAATGAGGTGTCGTAATCTCATTGGTGGCTTATATATATATATATATGGGATTGAGGATCGGGTTAGGGTCAAGTATAGTTGCAAAAACAATCCATTTTATGCCTAAAACCCGAATCTCGATCCTAACCCCAACCAACCCTGCAAACCTAAGGTCGGGTTAGGGTTCATCAACATGAACCCGACCAAACCCGACCCGAACTGATGCATAAATTTTGTCACCTCTACCTCTAGGCTAGATGTAGTAACTAGTAATGATATCAAGCATTTGATATAGATATTGCAAAGTGAGCCCAACAACATTGTAACAAGCCCATCCATAGGCCCAATACATTTTAGGAGTTACTTTTAAATTTTAATTAACACTAATTAGGGTTCCATTTTTATTTATTTTTTTATAGTTATTGGTTATAAAGAGATGCTATATCTTCCCAAACAGCACTGCACCGCTCTGCACCGTCGTTTCATGGGGTTGAGGTCTCCATCGTCGTTTTGCTCCAATCCACCTCTCCTTCCTTCTTTGCTTTGACGATTTCTGCTTCCACCGTCGTCGTTTTGCTCCTTTCTTTTCACTGTAACTCTCTCTCTCTAACTGTAAGTCTATTTCTCTCTCTCTAACCCTCGCGCGCGCGCCACTCTTTTTTTTTTTTTTTTTTTGGATTTTCTCTCTCTCTGATTCTCAATCCACAATCCCATTCCCAATCCGGGTTCCGTTTGTTTCCTGAGAAAATGCCATCTCTTTCCTTTGTTTTCTCGGAAACCAAACGGAATCTAGGTTTTCATGTGCTGTTCAGTTTTTAATTTTAGGGCTTCCGTGCATTCTTCGGTGATATGGATTTTTGAGGCATTTGGGTTCATTGATTATGTTTAAAGTTCTCAACTTTAGTGACAATTTGTGTGTTGTGTGCTTGTTGTAGTATGGGCCAGAGAAAAATTTAGTACTTAGAAAATATACAAGTTATTTTCAGTATTGAAATCTTGAACAAAAATACCAATATTAAATTATGAGATGTGTGTACATAATTTTGATGAATGGTTTCTCTCATTGGTGATATGGTTTACATATACTAGCCTATTCTTGCTGACCTCCAATTCAGTTTGGAACCTTAAGTTTGCGTGTCGGAACATGTATTTGATTTGAAATTTGTCATTTGAAATTTTGGATTTGAAATGTTGTATTTCAATTACAAGTATAATGTTTGGGAAATTACTAGTAAAAGCTGTCATTTGAAATCTCATGTTGCAGGCATGTTTTGAATGCTATTGGAATTGATCCAAATCCAAATTCTTAGAGTTCCCAAACACTTCTTTTGACTCAAATCCAGCATTTCAAATGAAATGCCTGTTCACAAACACGCCATAAAGTTAATTACTTTCAACAGTAGTTTAAATGGTTAGTGCTCACTTTCCAGATATTGTTAGGTGAATTCTGGAGCTGTCACTAGAATCAATGGAGGTGTCCCTGGCACTGTTGGACCCAAATGCAACAAATCCGGGTCCAATTGAAGGTTCCATTCTCTATGACCAAGACAAGCATGTTTCCTCCGCAATTTGGGAGGGGCAGGTGCGTGAACTGGTTTTAGATTATCCTAATGTGGTTTTATCATTTAAGTATGTTCAATTCTTCCAATGGCTATATGGAATAACAGCATTTCCACATTTAGCAGGAACGCGGTGCACTTAGATGTCATGAACACACTTCAAAGCTCGATCAATGGATGCTCACAGCAAGACAGCTTGAGTTGGTAGAAATGGCTGGATTTGGATATTTAAGATTGATTCCTGCAATTAGTCTAGACAACCCTCTCATATCTGCATTAGTGGAGAGATGGAGGAGAGAAACTAATACCTTTCACTTCACTGTTGGAGAAATGACTGTGACCCTGAAGGATGTTGCACTATTACTTGGACTGGCAATTGACGGGGAACCTGTTATAGGTATAACGTATACCTCCTGCAATGCAGTTTGTGAACGGTATCTGGGGAAAGCACCTGAGCATGGTTATGCAAGTGGTGGAATGGTGAAGCTAAGTTGGCTAAAAGAGAACTTTTCTCGTTGTCCTGAAGATGCACCAGTTGAGGAGATTGAGCACCATACACGTGCATATCTTCTGTATCTTGTTGGCAGTACAATCTTTTCCACTACCACTGGGAACAAGGTCCCGGTTATGTACCTCCCATTGTTTGAGAATTTTGACCAAGCTGGGAGATATGCTTGGGGGGCAGCAGCACTAGCATTCTTATATAGAGCTCTTGGTAATGCTTCTCTCAAATCTCAAAGCACAATTAGTGGTTGTTTGACACTGCTACAGGTAATTTTCATTTCTATCTTCTTCTTCTTCTTTTTTTTTTTTTTCCTTTGTTGGGGTGTGGTAATGATAAGAAGGTTGCATGTGGAGAAAATAGTATTTGTTATGTATTTGTTTTATTTTTCTATTTTTTTTTTTAACGAATGCTGGATTGTTTCTTTGTAGAGTTGGAGTTACTTCCACCTAAATATTGGTCGACCAAAGCTCAACAAGGAGCCAAAACATGATTGTTTCCCTTTTGTGCTGAGGTGGAAGGGAAAACAAAGTGGTCCAACGCCCAATCGTGATGTAATCTTTTATCGCAAGTCATTAGACTCCCTGAAACCATGTGATGTGAGTCGTCAACCTGTGTTGCTCTTATCATATTCCGACATGATATCTTTTATAATAATTTGGTTGGCATGACATTCATTCATAGGTGGAGTGGCTCCCATATAGAGACATGGATAGTACTGTTATACCAGAAGAAATTAAGAGCAGTCTGATTTTAGGGAGGTCAAAGACCATGCTGATATGCTTTGATAAGGCAGAGAGACACCTCCCAGATCGTTGCCTGAGGCAGTATGGCATGCTTCAACCAATACCAAAGGATGTGCAGCGATGGGAAAGAAAGAGTCGTGGAGTGGATGGTGGGGTAGACTTGTCAGGGAAAATGGAATCTGAGCTTAGCGAATGGTTGGAACGCCGTCTCCAAATTGTGGAAGGTGATGATGGTGTTGATGAAAATGAATACATGCAGTGGTTTATGTTGATTACTCGTAAATTTGTAGGAAGGCCCATATCTCTCTCAACCGAGTTTCAGAGAACGGTAAAGCCATGCTCTATTAGCAAGTATTTTATTTTATTTTTTATTTTTTTGTATGCACGCTCAACTACTTAAGTTAGTTTTACTTACTGCTTATAAGTTTAACAAGTCTATGATTTCAACTTCTGCAGAATGGTGGTTTACGGGAAATTGCCGAGTTAGCAGATACATTTTCAACGAGTGGGTTGGATCCCCAACAGATTGATTCGATTGGACGAATCAGGCTTATTGCACATGAATGTTTGAGAGACCAAGTTGGAAGTCCAATTACAATTTCAGCCGCCCCACAGATTGAACTTGGGAAAAGGGTCAGGGGAAAAGAGAGGGTAAGAAGGAAAAATCCTACAAAAAGGAAGCGGAAGGATGATCCTATGCAGTATGCAGCAAGTGAGGACGAACAATCACAGTTTTGCAGTGGACTTGTCGAGGTTGATCAGCTACAATTATGTCATGGTGATAATGAGATCGATCATTCACAACTATGTCATGTGGTTGGAGACCATATGCAACTATGTCATGAGGATAAGGTTGATGAGTCACAGATGTATCATGGTGAGAATCATGAAGTGCAGCTATGCCATGCGCCTACTGGTGAAGATAATGATGATAAACAGTCGTTTCATACAGCTATCCAGGTTGATGAAGCACAACATCAGGAAGCTAACAACTCAGATATTTGCAATGCTATCAAGATGAATAATTCACTGCTTCACGAGGATGTTAACAAGGTTGATGACTCGGAGCTTTGTGACACATCTAACAAGATCAATGATTCGCTTCTTATTGATGCAGCAGAGATCAATGGTCATATAGGCCATGAGAATGTTTCGCAAACCTCACATGCGCCACTGGAGGATGTTCCACAGCCCTTGGTTGAAACTAGTGATATTCAGCAGAGTACTGATGTTGTGCAGCAGAATGATTGTAGCATTGTAGTTTAAGAACAAACGTCTATCTGGTGATTTTGCATGAAACAAATAACATGATGATTTTAGAGCTTTGATTTTGAGTATATGGTGGAACTCTACCAAGGGCATTTTTTATATTGATTAATGTGATTTCAGCTGTTTCAGCCAAATCCTGTGTAAGTTGATGGTTGTGCTTCTGTGTTGGAGAATTGGAGTGATTAGTTGCTGAGTGAGGTTCATTTTTTATCATCTGGTTTAGGAGTTGTGCTAGTTGGTACAGCAGAAGAGCAGGCCCAGTACTATTGGTTTCATGCAATAATTGGAAGCAAAAGAAGAAGAGAACCCTCGTCTCCTTAGGCCTTGTTTGGGTTGTCTACTGTAGAGGTAAAATGTTTGTTGCTGGATGAAGGTAAAATGTTTATAGAGAATAAAGGCTTTGTGTGGTAAACTAATGTCTTTGCAAGTCTCCATCTCTCTATAACACTATCTTTGCAACTCTTCTCTTTTCACTCTTTGGGTTTGAAATAGGATCTACAGTGATCCGTGCAGGAGCCTCCTAGCTCCTGTAGAGAAAGCTCCTGCAGGTCTTCCTGCAAGCCCAAATCTCTATAGACAACTGCTATAGTGCATCAATAGCTAAACATCTTCTCATTTGTCTATAAACATTGCTGTTCAAGGAGGTAAGTAGACTACCCAAACAAGCCCTTAGTTGCAGATTTGTAAGTCATAAACTGTTTTTTGATTCCCCATGTTCTTCATAATCTGTATGAGTTGAGAAAAAAAGGGTCCCATAATCTGAAAATGTTGAAAAGCTTAATTCACAGGCTGGCTAATATTTGAATTTGAGGACCTGACTACTCCTCGGCCACATGTTCCTGTTCATATAAATTATTTATCTCTTGCTCTTGCATGTGCCTTGAAAACAATGGTAAATTATTTTATTACAGTGAGGAATATATATGTATGAATATAAATGTAAATGTAATGGATTCTTTAATATTACTGATACTGGATGGGTGAATAATGTGAAGTGAGAAGGACAGTTACTTTTCTTTTTCTTTTCAAATTGTATGTGTGTATTGACATAAATGCCCGAAATTGTAGGGACCTGAATTCATATACTTGGTCATTGTCCAAACACATCTCACTAGGTACATGCATCATTACTTGGATTCTTCATATTAAATGTATGAAATTTTGTACAAACTTTTATGTACAAAATAACGTTGTAATTTACGTGATGAATATTTATTTCGATTTTTTGTAGTTTGAAATTAATTTTAACGAATATGATATCACCACCATCTCATGAATTTTTAGCGTGAAGCGCCAGTTTTAGTAGACTTATTGCACATGTGGCGCGTTATGATTCGACCAAGTCACTGCAATAATATTTGATGTGTCATGTCTTATTTATTGACTCATCATTTTGTACAATTATTTTTGTGCAAAATTTTGTATATGTAGCATTGCTCTATTTCATTTTGCTTTATGTTACAAAAATAAGTGCATAGTTTCTTCAAAATTTAGATTTTCAACCAAATTTAACATGGTAGTGAGCTGTTTTTAGATGTCAAGAGAAAAATTATCTATTATATCTGAAAAGAGTAAGGACTAGTGTTACAAATTTATTGAAACGTATATGGTGTTAAATCATGAGGTGACATCACTATGGTTAAGTCTCATTCACTAGAATTTGACTCACTTTTCTTTTCAATCGTGTTAGGTACCAATAATAGATAGGTGAAAGATTTAATTTGGTCCCGAACTTTGGTGTTTTGACTCAATTTCGTCCCTAAACCTTTTTAAACCAAAAATAGTCTTTTAAACTTTCGTGTTTCATCACAATTTAGTCCTTAAACTTTCACACATTGACCTAAAATGGTCCTCTTAGAGCTTATATTAAAATTTCATGGATCATTAGGTTTGTATTAGAAAGTTTCCATTTCGGGTCAATATTTAATAAATCATGGATCATTTTGAGTGAAAAAAAAAAATCAATGATTATTGAGTTAAAACACGAAAGTTCAAGATCAAATTAAGCGTTACCTAATAGATATTGTACAAGAATGTTATAGTTATCAATCCCTATTCCCCATCTTAGTCGGTTCAATTTGTTTGCGATAATGAAAAAATCAAACAAGTATGTTCTCTCCCTCTCTTTTCAAATTTCTTCCCATACTAAACTGTAATCCCTATTCTTTGTGAATTTTGATGTGTTTTGTCTTGAATCTTTGTTGACCCTACCTTTGCACTCAAATGTTGTGACCCACTAATATACCACACCATCCTTTCTGTCACATCCTAAACACAACTCTCTCTCACTCAGTGTTTGTTTGGTTGAACTGTGTACAGCTGCAAGCTCATACCACATCAACATATGTTCGGCAAATAAAATTTACCATTACCATTTTCATTTTTTCAAGTAATATATCACTTCATGGATATTATTCAAAATAATCTTAGTCCAAATTCAATAAAACCCCAAAAAATTAATTACCAAACCAATAATGTAGCATATTTATTTTGATCATTTTAACAAATTATACATCATTTTAACTATTTTTTATCAAATATAAAATTTAATTTCCAATTATAACTACGTATCAAAACATGTTGAACCAAATGTTTAAAACACTATGGATTCTGTTTGAGGTCTCAAGTTCGAGTCTTTTTGTCGACGGTATGAGATGAGATTTGTGGGATGAGCTTTAAGGTGACACTCCCTTTGAAGAATAAGAAACATTATTACATCGAATATGACGTCCCGTTGCTGATCAAAAAGAAAAAAATAGTTGTGTCTTGCTGCTTCCAGACGCGAAGAAGTTTTACCAAACAAGCTCTCACTCACATATGAAATGAGTATGAATCCCACTTCTAAAGACAAGCAAGAACAAAAGGTATAGCATCTGCCACTATTCAACCATTCACAGCAACAACAACAACAATGTGGTTTTGCTCCTTCACTTCTCTCCCTCTGCTGCTTCTGCTTCTGCTTCTTCTTCCTCCTAGCTCCACCATTGCCAAGAAGCAGCCACCAACCAACACCATGCTCCCATCTGAATCACAGACCCTTTTCAGCATCATGGACTCCATGTCCTCTGACCACAACTGGAGAATCTCCCATCCCAACCCCTGCACCAACCCTGCCTCCTCCTGGCCTGGTCTTGAGTGCACACCTGGTAATGACAACCACCTCCATGTCTCAAGGCTTGATTTTGGCTCTCCCCCAAACCCCACCTGCAACCCCTCTGCCTCCTTCCCTTACCTCATCTTTGCTCTCCCTCACCTCCACTCTCTCTTCTTCCACAACTGCTTCACCTCCACCAAGACCACCCTCTCTCTCTCTCCCACCAGGCTCTTCAACTCCTCTCTCCACCAGCTCAGCCTCAGAGCCAACCCTGCTCTTGTTGGCTCCATCCCACCTCAGATCTCTTCCTTGAAGTCCCTACAGATCCTCACATTGTCACAGAACCACCTTTCTGGCCAAATCCCAGTTGGGATTTTCAATTTAAGGTCTCTAGTACACCTTGACCTCAGCTACAACATGCTCTCAGGCACCATACCATTCCAACTAGGCAATCTCAAAAACCTTGTAGGTCTTGATTTGAGCTATAATCTCCTCACAGGTCTCATTCCAACCACAATTGGCCAACTGGGTCAGCTTCAAAAACTTGACTTGAGCTCAAATTCACTAGTGGGTACAATCCCTGAGAGTGTTGAGAAGCTGAGTTTTTTAGTGTTCTTGGCTCTGAGTAGCAACCAGCTGAGAGGGAAGACCCCAAAAGGTTTGGGAAAGTTGCAGAACTTGCAGTACTTTATTATGGATGACAACCCCATGTTCACAACACTCCCAGCTGAGCTTGGGATGTTGAGGAAGCTCCAAGAGCTCAGGCTTGCTGATTCTGGCTACTCAGGGTCAATACCACAAGGGTTTTCAGAGCTGAGGAATTTGAGCACATTGTCATTACAGAACAACAGGTTGACAGGTGAAATACCTGCTGGTTTTGGGGGTCTCTCCCACATATATCACCTGAACCTGAGCAGAAACTTCTTGGATGGAGTTGTGCCTTTCAATTCAAGCTTCTTGAAGAGGTTGGGGAAGAACCTGGATCTTGGTGGGAACCCAGGGCTGTGTTTGAGCCCATCTGAGGCATATAGTGTGAAAATTGGAGTTAGTGTTTGTGGAAGAAGCAACAATGTTTCTGTCAAGAAATCTGAGGCCACATCATCTAATTATGGCTTTTCCATTTTATTATTGTTGTGTTGTGCTTTGGGTGTTCTTGGGATGTTTTTGTATTGAAAACCTTGTTCATTCTTTTGTAGAAATTAGTTTTAATTGTTTGTGGTAAATGCAAGAGATGTTGGTTCCTAGGATTATGAATATATATATATGTTTTGTGCTGAGTTTAGGTGTTTGCATCTGTGTCTTGTATGTTAATTTTGTATTTTCATTCCTTGGCAAATTAATTATTGAATTTAGCTTTTGCTTCTGCAAATAATATCACCCATGACTATAACTTGATTTTCCGTTTGAAATGATATTTATTTAAAGATAAAAATATAAACATACCGTATAAAAAATGTCCTATATAAATTAAACGGGCAAAATACATCAGGATGTGTCAAATCAATATCAATCAAACTATTGAAACATACTCTATCCTAAGTTCATGTTACCCAATTCACAAGATTCATGGTTGTCTAACCCATTTAAGGTCTCTCATCTTCCACTTGTACAACATTCAACTCTTGATGAATATAGTGTATATAGTATATACTATGACTTGATGCAAGTAAATTGCACAAGTAATATGTGAGAAATGTAAATGAAAAGGACCACAGATATTAAGACATGCATGCAAGCTCTAACATCAGAGCTTCACAGTTCCCAGTAGTGTCTATCAGTTTTGTTTCATTTACAGTTGCTGCTAGCTCTGATTTTAGCATTTACTAGCAAAGACCATGAATGTTAGAACTTACCAGTTTTACCTTTTCCTCTTTGAAATTTGAAAAACAAACATTGGTTTCATTTAATAATATGTAGTGTAACATATATATATATAGAAGTTGCAAAGGAAAAATGAAGTCAGTCCCATCTGAGAGGAAAAGAAACAGGAAAAGGAGTGGGGTTTTGTTGAGACAAGACTAGTTATAATAGTCCTTTGAAGAAACAACGACTCATGACTCTGACTCAATTCTCCTACTACCATTACCATTACAACAAAACTTCAATATTATTGCAACCAATGCAAGAGCTGGATCCCACCAGGCCTCCTTCAAAAATCACAAGTGGTTACAGTACACCTACTGTTCTTTTCTTTTTCTTTTTTCTTTTTATAATGAACAAACGTATCAATTAAGTTTCGAACTTGAAACCTCAATAGAAACATTCGTCTTAAGCCACTTATTCCGTTGATGGTTACTATTCTGTTCTTTTCTTTTTTCTCTTTCCAATTTCCATTTCATCTCTACCTTTGTGTTTCTTTCTATTACACTTCTTTTCTTCTTCTTCTTCTTTATTTTTATAATATGTACGCTTCATTTGTAACCTCTTTATTTCCCTTTTTGGCTAAACATGCTCATACATTGTCACTTCAATTCACATGTATTTTAGGTGAAATTTAGTTTTTCATTTAAAAAAATATCATCTCACTACCCCGAACAGAAATTTAAGTAGATGGTGTTGTCCGAAAAATCCTAAATCGACTGGACAAAAGAAAAGATTGAATAGTTTAATATATACTCAAAAACCGCTTTTTAAGTGTACACTGAGAGTAGCCTCGCCCGCCTTTCGAGTATATTTAAAGACATTATGCCAAAAATCTCGCCTATTGAAAACTCTAACCACATTTCGAGAATAGTTTATGGTACGTAATCGGCTACGATCTGGACGAATGCGACATACTTTACGGAGCGCTCGTGTGTTCCGGCCGAAGCTCCTTTTATCTATACCCACCCCACAAACTCACAAGTTCGCCGTTACATACTCTTAAGCATGCTTTCAAAAGTGCTCTCACGCGATGTATTGAGTACGCTCCCGTATCCGACACAACACTTGATTCTTAGACAACTCCAAAACTATAAATAAATAAATAAACACTGCCCAAGACGGTAGATACACCACTTCGATCTCACGATACTTTTAGGGCATGTGGAAGCTCAAAGACAACCCGACATCTGTTGAGGACACATCTTAGTAGTTAAGGATACAATTCATTGCGGGCCTCGTAGCGGGCCCCTCTTTACCAACATACAATCATAGGCCACCATGTTATCAAAATATAGTGTAAGTATAAATCTCGCTCTTGAAAAAATAAGGGATCTACACGTTAAGTTATAAATGCTCTCAACTACTTTCTCTCTCTATAATTTGAGTTTATTTGTTGAAATTCTAATTTTCATGTCTGAGTTGATGTCTTGAAAGCACATTTGGGGTTTCTAGTTAACTATGTGTTATCTTTTTGCAGACAGTAGGACATGACCAAAGACTAAAGCACTACAATACATTTGGACTCAGAATTAATATTTCTAGGAGAACTATCTTTGCAAGTGGAGAAGAAGACAACAAATCTTGGTGTTTTCCTTTTACCTAAGTCAAAGAGACACATTTGTAACGCACTATGATTCGGTTAATTATTATTATTTTTTTAAAATCTGAAAACAAGACTCTAGACGGTGTCGTTCTGGTCTTCTTTTACAAGTGC
>JAYMTE010001232.1:0-13990 GCA_036897545.1 Pelargonium fulgidum
ATAAGGATTCCTTTTTTTTTTTTTTTTTTATACTACTCCGTACTACATAGTCAAGTTTTGGCTAAGACCAATGGTACAGATATTTAAAAATGTATTTTCTTTTTAGGTGTTTAAGTTCCGGAAATATCGACCGGCTATTTTTTGGTGAATTCAATTCATGCATTTCTGAGCATTGTGATCGGTCTTTCCTAATAAAGTTGATCTATGTCCTTTTTTTTTTTTTTTTTTTTTTTTCAAAAAAGTTGATCTATGTCCTTAGAAACATGGCAATTGGTCTTCTTTGATGAAGACGATTAATGTCTTGATAACACACGTTTTTAAGTAAAATTGGTTCATGTCATTGGGACTTGGAGGTCGGTTTCTTTAAAATATCACATGGAGGATTTAAACCTCAACGAGCACATGCTATAATGAGTAACATATTAGTGTTTTAGTTCTTAGAGGTGACTTGGTGAGACGAGGAGCCCTGAAGGTAACTCAAAAAGGTGGAGACTTTAAAGATGTCCCAGTAAGACAAAAAGTGTTAAAAGTTTTTCTTGCGGAGAATGAGTATGGATGAGAGGTCGAGAGCTCACTTTGTGACCCTGTATTCTTTCACATAGAGTAAGTATGGATGAGCGGTGGGAAACTCTTTTTGTGACTTCGTTTGTAGAGACTACATAAGAAAAAAGTGTGTATTTCTGTTTGTGATCTTAGGTCCTCTCATGGCCTTACTTCGTGGAAAGGGGGGCATGGCCAGAAGATTCAACCAATTGACGGGTATGGAAGAAGTGAAAAGACAACAATTAGAGTATGACAACGTCGTGGCATAACACCTCGAGGTTGATATGAGATGAATAAGGTGATCTTGAATATTCTTGGGAAACTATGTCGCGACATTGAAGTTGTACATAGAGTTGGGGCGTTTCTTTTTTGAAACTTATCATTCTCAGGGAACCATGTCGCGACATTGAGTTTGTCCACAGGGGGTTTTCGGCTGGGCCCAGATGGCCTTTCAAGGGAGGCATGTTTTGCCATTGAAGTCGAACATAAGACTTGGAAGAGGTTGAACATGCTGTGCATTTCATGAGCATTTTCCTAGTTTCCAAAACAATGAGAGATAAAATAGTTGACAATAACTATGCAGGGATGTGTCTTTGAAATGTCCGTCAATTATTGTTTTCTTTTTATTCCGTCAATTATTGTAGATGGAAAGAAACAGAATGATTATTATAAACAAAAAAGTTTATAACATATAGTATTGTAAATATAATATGCAATCCAAACAATCTATAAAATGGGGAAAAAGACTTACAGCAAAACATTTAAGAAAGCCATAAAAAGAAAATGGTAACTTAAGGCAAAAAAATATTTTGGCAGTTCCAACAGAAAGCTTTGGACTTGTTATTATGAAAAACTACAACATCAAAATTGATATGCTCCTCTAAATTTATGATTGTCCACCTTCACTTAGATTCTTCTTCCATCTCACCAGAGACTCCAGAAATTCCATCACCTGAGCACACAACAATCTCATTTATATTGTGCTGCTTAAGGTAGTATTATTACAACAATATGTACAGAAAAATTTACCTCTGAGGGATCCCTTAGAGAGAAGTGTGCAGCGGTTTCTTTTGGGGCCGAAGATACTAGAATACCATAACCTCCGTTCCCCTTCCGCAACACCTGATATAACATAGCATTTTCTTTTAATCGTCTGCATGTACAGCTTCAGTTCCACGCAAAGAGATTACAAATTCAAAATTCAGGTACCTTAAAGGCATCTTCATCGGTTTTGTCATCTCCAATGTAGATTGGAAGCACATCCTCCCTATTGCTTAGCCCTGAATTATTTTCCAAACGTTAACAAAAAATTGTAATCAAATAACACAATACCAGCCTAAATATATTGTGATAAGAGGGGTTCGTTACCAAGAGATTCGAGCAGAAATTCAACTGCTTTCCCCTTGTTCCAGTCAATCATAGGACGGACCTCTAAAACCTGAAATAAACATGAACAGAATTACATATAAAACAAGACAAATAACCCAGGTTAGCGTAAGGATTAAATTGAAAACAATGTCAAGCCATCCATGAAAAATACCTTCCGTCCATGTGTTAAACGCAATCGAGGATAGTCTTTGAGAATATCATGAACAATTTGTGCAATTGCTTGCCAATTCTGAAGTGCAAAAAAGAAATACTAGTTAATGCATGCACTTCATAAACTAAGATTTCAATCATTAAAAGATACAAGTTAAACTTACCTTCTCATCTACATTGCGATAATGTACAGAGGCACAAAACTTGTGATTCTCTACTTTTGAACCTTTGATTCCTTTAGTATTCTCAACGAGGGTTTTAAAAACCTGGAGAAAAAATTGGTTATGATTAAAACTCCTAAGATACGCATATGATAAACTACTACTAGCTCCACAAGGATGACAAATGATCAAGACAAAATACCTCGTCAATCATAGGTAAGAAGTCTCTAGCGGGCTGGAACAGATTTACATCCTTACCCTGTAAGATTTAAATAAGAAATCAAATGAAAATTAAGATTGACAAAAAAAATCAATTCAACAGAGTATTTATAACACAAGTTCAGATATTTAACCTGTTGGTCAGTAGACTTAATACAGTTAGGATGGTCAGACACTCCGCAACCGGCAGGACCCATAATGTCCATCCCATGACTACCAGCATAATATAGCTCTGTTAGTCCTACTAAGTCATAAACCTGACAAAAAGAACTGATTAGATTAACTTCGGGAAATCTTCAACCCAAACATCAAGATCCAAAGGATCTTACAAACATCGAGATCCAAAGGATCTTACTTGTATCATTGGGCTTTTAGCCCATAGGACAGAAAAATGGTATCATCAGTAGGCAAATAAGAAATTTTATTCATAAATGTGATTTCTTACCTTATCACGACTTCTTCCACTAATAATTGCTGTGGGGATATACTTCCCAACATTGCTCACAGCAGATCGCATCTGAAAAATATATTTTATCAATTGAAGATTAATGATTCCAATGGGAAAGAAAATAATGGGTTTTCTTTATCGTATGGAAACTAATAGTATAGGCCTCTTACAGCATCAGACATAAGGGCGCGATCAGGGTCATCTACTATTGGAGAAAGAGTACCATCATAATCCAGAAACATTGCTATCTTCTTATTGTTTGCAACTTTCACAATTTTCTGAAAAGAATTCAGTGCTGATGGGTATTTGAGCTGCAAAATAAATATATGTACAGCTGGATTTAATTAAAAAAATTATCAAATAAAAGAAAAGAGAGCATGTGAATAGAACATTATACATTCGTTGGAAAGAATCGAGCACGCATACCATCCAGGTAGTGTAAGCATTATCTGTATGATCTGCAGCAACCTCAACATTGTTTTTGATTAACTTCTTGCGAGGAGGTGAAGATGATTTCATGGCATCAAGCCAACCATTAGAACGAACATCATCAAGTTTTCCAATTTTCTTTCTTGGAATTGTGATGTACTTGCCAGTGGGGTATGATGATGGCAACAGATTGGAATGGATACCAAGTCTTGACTTGCTTATGGGTGCTGGGTCAGTGACAACAGGAGAAGAATGATTGGACTTCAAGTCCATGGGATCCAGATTGATTGTGAAGTGTATTGTATAAAATAAACTAAGTGAAGATATTAACAACTTCTTGAACGGCTACAAAATTTGGGTCCTCAACCAAATACCTCCTACCCAACCCTTTTATCTATAAAAAACCACCTCTTCAGTGTTTTCTTGTCGCTGGTGTGGGGTTCACAGTCCATCAAGCAAAGGCTTCCTGAAAACTGATAAGAAAATATGGATGAGAACACATATGCTTCTGCAAGAGATGTCTTGATTAACAAACATATGGGACTAGACTATCGCACCTCATCTCCAAAGCTACACTGCATCTATGGCAGGTAACTGAACATTATTAGCAAAAAGATGTTTGTGCTGTGAATCGTATAGAACCTACAGATCCAAGCAAAATAAACCCTATTTCTGCATAGAGAACATAAGAAAAGATTAGGAACAAGCAAGTTGAACACTGTAACATGCTGTAGAAAAAATGGGGCCAAAAAATCCAACTATATCGATTCAGAAAGAAAAAGAAACTTCAATCAGAAACAGCAACAGAACATGCATGAATGGAGCTAGTGGGATATAAAACAAAATCAGCAAGCTACAAAGAGTATAAGAAAGGTTGCACAAGGATCTACAAGTTCAAAACAGATTAATATGAAAACAGTCATGAAAACTTCAAAAATCAGCCAGCCTACTTTTTTAGAAATCCAATCTAGAAGGGCAGTGACTCGGAAGGACAACTGGACAAGTATAAATTTATATGAACCTCACAACTTGATATTTAGACGATATTTGATATGGGTAGAGGATGGACAGGATAACAATGCGTTCAAAATATATATAACTAAATGAATCGTCAACTTCAAGTGGGACATGTCAGTATTAAGATTGTTGTAAAGTATAGATTCTACAAAGGATGCAACTCAAAATATTCCTATCTCTAGTTATTTACATAGATAGCCAAGTCACTTTTACAATCTTTGGACAACAACATCGTGATCAATAACAAGAATTAATGTGTTCAATCTGTGGTTAATGCGAGGATTTTCCTTTCAGGGGAAGCAAAAAAAAACATTGGATATTAAAAAAGTGAAGAAGTTTGATAAAGCCATATGAGAAATGATGATTCAAGAAATATATGGTAGCAGATATACAGGGAAAAGGAAAGAGAAAATGAAAGCCAATAGAGCAGCAAATAACACTAAATTTTGTCTGAGGAAATTACAAATTCAAAATTTTGGGCATGTTCTTTCAAAAGATGAAAATTAAATTTTAGTGGATAAAAATTAACCTTTGCAATACTGATCAATTTAGAAACCCCAAGAAGAAAGAAAAAAAAAACTAGAAGCATATAAACCTCGAAATCAATATAATTATCTCCTCTCTCCAAGCATAAGAAATGGACATTTGTTTATAGAGCTCCCATATTGCTGTACACTGACTCTACCCATAAATGACAAAACAGATGTATTGTTGGTCTCACCTGTAAAAAATGAAAAAAGAAATAATGGATCGATGATTGATGTGAGCATTTCATAAAGCAACTGGTAATGTGACCCTACTACTCCCACATTTAATTAAATCATGCACAATGTTTGTTTTTCTTCCGCATAACCAATTCAATACATATCACTTTCAATATTGACATCAAAGTAAATACATTGAAATTAAACATAAATAAAAGATTACTTGTGATGAAAAGACTCAGCAACTACCTAAACCACCATTATCATTGAAAAGTAAATGCATTGAATACATATAAGAAAATACTAAAATAAACATACCAAGAAAAAGGATAAATAAAACTAGAAGAAATAAACCAATGGCTTCTGAAGGTTGATTCTGCACTTTTTTTATTATAAAAATTTGCAGGAAAACGATTGAGACACGTTTCCAAATATCGACATCTTAACCATGGTTGGCAGCAACCGACAAAATAGAAAAAAAAATGATATAGTACTAAATTAATACAAGAAAAATAATAACTACTGAATGGGCTGTCAAATCGACTCCTTTATTGTATATGTATACGGCATTACAGAGCTGTAGAAACAGATTCAAATAAAGAAATAAAAACAACAGAGCAGAAGACTATTATACATCATAATTTAATAAAACTGTGACACCATCTGTTCTCAGCAAAAAAAAAAAATCTGCAGATAACCAAAACAATGTTTTCCCTTTAAGTACAAGCTTTGTTCTTAATACACATGAAAAGTATTAATTTACGGATCGAATGGTTGGCGTATCGATCACCAATATGAGGTGTGGCTGTGACGATCGTAATTTTACGTCACAAACCTTAGATCTCTGATTTTAAGGAAAATATGTACATATAAAAATCGGCGAAGAGACAATGGCAAATAATTAAAAAAGTAACGACGATGAGAATAACAGAGGCTTACCGGAGACTGAGTGGTCGGAAATGCAGTTAATAAGTAGAGCCAAAAAGTCAGGTAAAGGGGATGGGTGATGAAGAAGCAAATAAGCTTTGTTGCAGAAAACCCTAAAACTTGAGAAACGCGAAATGCGAGTAATAACAGAAAGGAGAGGAAAAAGAAGGAAGGAAGTGAAGGCGAGGAGGTCGCTATTTATAGAGAGCAAGCTGATTTGGTGATTCGAAATGACGTGCTTTACAAGGCAAACCCACTCCGGTTGTTGAATTAGGAAACAATCTAATTTTACCACTTTCCCCCAAAAAAATTATCCCCATTAAATTCAAATTTACCAGTATTTTTTTTTATTTCCTAAAATCGTATTTATGTGTTTGTGTGTATTGGCTGGATTGACATAACTGGTGCCAGTAGTACGACGGACACGTGTACGTTGCGATGAGCAAGGAGGGACAGCTGTGGAGATGTAAGGCTGATGTGGCCACGTGTCAGCCTGGGCCCGCCAAGGACGGATTTGGCGCTAGTGTCCCATTCCTGCACACCTGGCGGTCGTCGGTGCCAGAAAAATGGAAAACCAAAACCCTTTTTCTTTTACTGTTTCGAATCAATAATGAGAAAAATGGAAAATTAAAACAGGAGACGGCGCAATGGACACGTGGCAAGCTACGAAGCCGGAGGGTGTCACGTGAGAAGGATGGGGTGGCAGTAGCTGTAGCCGTAGCGCCGTGAAAGTGGTTCAGCTCTGTGCTGCTTTGGGATGGATCTCGTGCGTCAAGTCGCGTGGCGCGTGACTCCAGCTGGCGATTTCCATTTTGGTCACTAACAAAATCTTTGAATTGGTAAATGGCTTATAAATATATAAATAAATTGAATAAATATAAAAAAGAAGAGAAGTGGGTCCCCACAGCACAACAGTTGTTCTACTTTTCGGTGATCACGAATCGAATCTTCTACTGTATTCATGAGCTATCTGTAGGTCCAACCAAACGCTCGAGTATGTAATTCACGTACTCTCCTAAATCCAGTATTTAAAACACATTTTTAATTAACAACTACTCGTAGATACTACTGCTAGTATATTTGTATCTTCAGATTCTGGTATATTTATTATTTACCTTTGATTAAAGACTTGTTCAATTTTCTTATATGTTTTTCTAGTTTGATATTGCTAGATTTGAAAATCATTTTTTTTTTTTAAAACATAAAAAATGTTATCTTGGATTGTTATTTAAATCTCGAATTCAACGAAAATTTAGTTTCGCAAACAATTATTTTAAGCAAAACTAACACCAAAGAGCAGGTGCTTTGCCTAAATCTCATACCGGTCCCCATTTTTTAATTCTGAATTTCCTAAAAAAAAGTGAATAAAAATTACTTTAGAAAGTAATTAACACGTTATCATTATATAATCAAACAAAATTGGAATTCGGTTGAGATTTGTTAATTAAAACTGCATGTTAACTACTAATTAGTAGTATTTTACTCAACATTCGACTGCTAATTGTATTCCAACTTTCTAAGTTAAGTGTTGCCCCCACATTCACAACAAACAAAACTACGGAAATAGTAATTTAAAGTGGAAGAAAGTTGATGTCTATGCAGACCAAATTAACGTTTTTTTTTTTTTAATATACTGAGTGGTGGTAAATCTAATTGCGACGGCGCAAAAGATGGTGTTATAAACCTTACATATGTTGTTCATGGTTTACGCCTCTAGCCTAGCTCACTAAAACCGTAGTGCATCAAAAAGTAGTCCTTCACACTACCACTCCCAAGTCAAGCGACGGAGAACAAGCACTTGTGTGCTTTAACTCCATTTATTAACTAAATTAAGGTTATTTTTAACAGTTAACAATGTTGGTTTCATTTTGAAGGCACCATGTTCTGTGTTTTCATGGACTTGACTATGAACTCAATTGGACGTATTTGTGTTGTTTCTCCATATCTTGGCTTCCAATTGCTATCTCAACAATCATTGTCTTCTTCTTTTCTCTTAAGAAGATTGAAACTAATAATAAAATATCCAACATCTCAAATAATAAACCTTGTGCAAATAATACATAAAAGAATACACACATAAACCTTGTGTGAGTTAGAATTGCAAATGCTCCATTTTAACTATAATAGATTAATATTATCTTACATTGTTTATAATTAACTAATAAATAGTGCTGTTTGGGGTGAAGTGTTGTAATTTAAGAATTATAATTATATATATGTGGCAATCAAGAAATAACCAAAGAAACATAGTTAGATTGCACATCAATTCATCAAATAATTAAAAATATATAATTATTTAATTGGTTGTTTTGTGGCCATCCTCTCACTCTAAAACACAATCAGATCCACAATGTTTAATTAAAAAAGAAAATTATACAGACTTGAAAATGAAGAAAATTATTTTGTATAGGTCTTTGGATACATTATCTTTTAGTCAACTCGCATGTGATTAAAAAAAAAAAGAATAAGACATTATTGCATGTTATATTTTTTTTAACATTTCAAAACATATAACTACTAAAAAATTATAACAAAGATAGAAATCACACAAAACATTTCTACCTCATTCATGATGTGTTTTTTCACGAGGTATGTTCATAAGTTCAATAAAAAATTTGTTTTATTCCGTATTGATATATTTTTACATTCTTCTAAAATTTTGCAATCAAATGTAATAAGATATACATATAATAATATTTGTTAAAAATAAATTGAAATAGACTGACATATAGCTAGGACACTTATGTTATGATTCTTTTCTTAGATTTAGAATGCTAAAACAACGTGCATAGGTTAACTAGTAATTAAACATGTGGAGTCGTGGAATCCATAAGAAAAATGTATTAAGGCTTAAATAAGAGAAACAATTAATATTGAACAACTTGTCCATGTGGAGGATGGCAATAAAACAAACAGAAAGGATAAACTATATTTTAACCATAATGTCATGATTCATGAATATGTGACTTTCATTGTTTTCCAAAGAGGGACAGCAAAATATCTAACTAACAACAAACAATTGTACTGTTTTAAATGACCACCTTATTTCAACTTTATTTGTGAATATTACACAATAAAAATTAAATTTGGTTGAAATATTTAGAATTAACTATCAAATTAGTTCCAGAATTATAGAATGCGACAATTTTGGTGTTCAAAATTAACCCAAATCTAATACCTCAAAACATTATAAATGCTTTTAAAATTGTCTCATACATTTTGTTCCTTAAGTTTCTCAATTAAATTCACACTTGACTCTATATAAACTTTTGCTCTGCTTTATTTCTAAAATTATATGTTAAACCCATAAAACTATGTTGTTCGAAAGAAATGAATTATTTTAACACAACCTAATGTCACAAAATATGGTTATGATTCAGTGAGTTTGGTAGTTAATCCAAATATTTATTAGTGGTTATTAGCAGTAGATAATTAACGATATAAAATGAAAAATAGAAGAAAAGAAAGGAAGAAGAAGTAGCCACCTCGGATACACGTGGCGCCATTTTGTCGTTAGCGTAAAAGTCAGAAACAATTGTTGGTCGTGGCCATGTCTCTTGCAATCAGACCCTCCTGTGCTGACGTGTACACCAACAAGTACAAAGAAAATTAGTAGGTTGATGTGGCGATGATGCAGTTGACAACCTCTGACTAGGACATCACCATGATTCTCAACTCTCCTTTTCTATGTATAATGATCTATCCTTATTTTCATCAATGTTGATCTTGGCTATCATTTCCATGCCTAGATCCATGCTTTGATGCCACTTTTTTTGTGTCTTAACAGCTAACACTTTTTTTTTTTTTTAACCAACGGCTTAACACAAGTTTGAACAAGAAAACAATAATGTTTAGGAAAGAGATAAAGTCACAGCTAGAATAATCAACTGTGCCACCCTTAGTGGTTAGGTAACACATTGTTTCTGTTGTTTTCTTTATAATGACATTAGTCAGTGTTGAAATGGGTGGAATATGTTCCACATCAGATAAATAAGAATAACACACTGCTATGTACGTACATCATTTCAATAATCCATTAGTTACAATAGAGTTACTGTAAGTGATAGCTGAAGGGAGGGCTGGGATTCAAATGCTTTAACTAACAAATTAATGAATAACTCTAACTTTTCTTTTTGTTTATTTTTTAGCACATTTTGCAGATAATTAAAAATCTATGAGCAAACGGATTAGTTCAAGTACAATTCAAATTTCACAAGCTAACTACTTGGCACACAAGTAATTGTGGTTTCACTTTACTTTTTAAAGGAAAGAAGAAGTTAACTTTCTGTTGGTTTTGGCGGTGCCTAACCATTTAGGTTCCATTGAAAACACACCATTAATGAATAAGTGAATTATTGGGACTATTGAAGGTTTTCCAAATCAGCTTTACAACTTTATGGATGATTGGTCAAGTACATAAACATGCCAGTCCTTTTCTCTCTTCTCCACCTTTGGTTAGAGCTGGAACAAACCCTGGTTATGTTTATATATTAAAGCCATGCATGAACAATGGACCCTCTTATATATGAAGTAAAGAAAATAGCTGGTCCAATTGGTTTCTTGTCCTTACCAATTGATATTTGCTGCTACTACTATTATATATGGAAACAAGGTACAAAGGGTGTAAGGTCCAACCGTTCATGTCCCTGCATTTACTATAGTGGATCAAGAACAGCTTATTTAGCAATAAACGTCTATTGAGACTAGTTAATAGCCAGAAACCATTTCACATTAGTTTATTAGTTTACAAATGAATATATATATATATATATAGAGCAGTGAAGAAGTGAATATATATGAAGATTTTATTTGAGAAGTGACAGGTTTGTTTGTGTGGGAACATATGAGTTGGATTCCATGATGAATCTGTCTTTAGCTTTTTAATTTGCTGAACGTGTGTGTGATTATTATCATTGATCAATCAATTTTTCATCTTTATCCCAAACAGATGCAATTAAAGAACTCAGGCCCGCACGTTGGTCTACATGCATGCATGTGTCCCTTTTCGTTGAGATCCCATATCACATGCAACTACCAAAAACAGATACAAAACCAAAGTAGATCTATATATGATTCAACAACCAGAAACTGTAAAACACTGTCTAATGATCAATGTTTACTGATAGATTTGGATAATTAATGTAATGCATTAGCAGGTAGCTACCATGAACTCTACTCTGTCTTTTTCACAACTTTGTTAGGAGAACAATTAGTAGTATATTTTTCCATGCAATTCAGGTGATTGCAATAAACTATTCCACAAATTCTTGCTCTTATCCTCCTCACTTTATATTTAATCAACAGATTGAAGAAAAGCACATGATGGCTTTGGGCCTATCATCATGGGGGGGGTCCATCTCCTCTGCTCAATTACTCTACCCATAACATAACATGTCACCTCTATTTATCCCCTGTTTATTTATTATTTTGAGAACCCATCCTCTGTATATCAGTTTGAAACTTGAAATGAATGGCTGATACAGAATTTATCAGTATGCTATCATACCAGGCCCAATGGACTCTGCAATTAAACAAGTTTGGGAATGTAACATATGGGTCAATGGAATAAGAGCAGATGCTCAGAAATAACATTTAAACTTCCAGATTCCAGTATATAGATCCCATACACACACAGATGAGTACATTTGAAGTGACATTCTTCACAAAACATCCTGGTACATGAGCCAATGAAACCTACATTAGCTAGCAAAGTTGTGCTGGGCAGCTGATTTTAGTCAATGACAGAGATCAGTAGTAATGAAACAATATTTCCATCATCTTCCACACCTTTAAATTAATGAAATTGAATTGGGATTTTAAAAATGAAAACTTTGTAGTGCAGTACCTTAGCAGAATCAAATTGCTAGGCGAGCTGGTCTAGTGAGAGGTGTGGTGCAGCGTTCGAAATCGGCAAGCAAATCAGGGTCTCTGAACCCAACAAGGAATTGGGCTAGCCCTTCAAGAAACAGAGCAGCCTGGTACACACTGGTGGCGCTAATGATCTCCGCAAGAACGCTCCGGCGAAGCCTATTGGCGTCCACAAAGATACCCACCATCTCCTCCATCTGCGCCGTCACGGCCTCTCCGATCGCCGCTTTGGCTCCGTCCTTCCTCCCCTCGCACTTGACCCATTCCTCTGCAACCCGCTCCACGAACCCAGATTGCGCCGTCCTGGCCCGATTCGCCAGCGCCGGCACCATCAGCCGCAGCCCACATTCGATTTGCTCGATACTGGCCATCAACGCATTGGGTCGCTTCTTCCACGCCGTCTCAATCTGCCACGGCTTGTCGGAGAATTTCAAGTTCTTGGCGATCTTTGCGTCGCTCTTGTTCTCGAATTCGTTGGTGAATTCGTCGTCGTCATCGTCGCCGCCGCTGAGGAATGCTCGGAGGAGATTGGTGAAGAGATGGGGGTGGAGGTCGCCGAGCCAGAGGAAGGGCTTTTCGAGGGAGTTGCGCCAGTCCGGGAAGAGCAGCTGGGCTAGGTCGTCGGAGGCGGCGAGGTCGAGGGCGTTGTAGTAGGCCTGGAAGTGCTGGTGGAGCAATTCGACGTGTTTGGCGAGAAGAGACGGCGGCGACACCATGAGGGAGCGGCGGAGGAGAGGAAGGAGGGTATTCTTGAGGGTGTGGAACCATTCCGCATAGTGATCCTTGAATGGTCGCGACGATTTCTTGCGACTAAAGAGACCTGTCAACAAAAAATAAAAAAATCATTACTTTTCTTGATCGAAGAAGAAAATTACAAGATTCAATTTCTCTTCTTTTCTCTTACCTACGGCTTTCAACATCTTCTTCTTGCAGTTGCGGAGAGAATGAGAGAGAGAGAGAGAGAGAGGAGTTTCTTGGAGGGGAAAAAAAAAAATGAGAACTTGAAAGCTTTTGAATTCAGGACAGTGCCGCTCGATCTTGTATATGTAAACTAAGTGGTGGGTTTAAAAACACTTGAAACATTAAAATGAAGAAAAAATGTTCAAAATGTTTCACGACGTCTAATTCGTGCTATTATGATACATGAACTTTCAAACGTGCAATTTTAGTCTAAAAGATAGGCGAAAGAGTCGACATAATCCAAACGTTTTTAAAAACCGAGCTCCATCAGGACATTCTGTCAAAATACTGACGGAATCCATTAAGTCTTGATGAAGTGAAAATTAAAAAAAATTATTTTTTAATGAAAATTTAACAGTTCCGTTAGTGATTTTCATGAAATGTCCTGTCGAGGCTCGGTTTTTGAAAACGTTTGAACTATAACTATTTTTTCGTCTATCTTTTGGACCAAAATTTAACAGTTCCGTTAGAGATCATTTTGGATATTTTCCCTAAAATAAAGTGTAAAAATAGAAATATACTAGTATAGTAATTGAATTCAAACCACCTCCCCAATTATCTGTGAAACTAATAAATACATGAATTGGAGGACTAAAACTGGTAACACATTTCTCTTCCCATGGCACAGTTTTATACTTTTATTTCCATCTAATAATAGCAGATCCCCAAGTGAGTCCAGCTCCAAAACCAGCAGCAGCAATGGTATGGCCTGCCTTCACCTTCCCACACCTTACAGCTTCATCCAATGCCAGTGGTATTGATGCAGCTATAGTGTTACCATAATTTGCCATATTTGATATCACCTTTTCTTCAGGTACATCCAATTGTGTTGAAACTGCATCAAGTATCCTTTGATTTGCCTGCATTTCATAAGAAGCTTAGAATCTTACGATTTTACATGTGTCCATACCTGATGGAGGAGTAACCGATCAATACTAGAAGCAGTGAGACTGGCCTTTCGAAGAGCAGATTCAATTGACTGTGGAACACATCGACAAGCAAAGGGAAAAACCTCTTTACCATTCATTTTGATGTGAGAATATGAACAGCGCCTTGGGGGGAAATCGAAAACTGAGCCATCAGAACCCATTTCTTTCATTGGGGCATTTAAATGTCTGCACAAAGATATATCTAAGTGCTCATTCATATCTCTCACAGGACAAAAGCCCAAAGTT